>LPNX011213240.1:0-33344 GCA_001517045.1 Pseudotsuga menziesii | reverse complement strand
TGTAGGCTCAAGTAACCACACTGGGGTGCTAATGACCCACCTTTACAATTAGAGGGGACTGCCTCATGACTCTTATTAGTTCTTCTGATTAGAAGCATCGGGTTACAAAGTAATACAAGTGGTTCTCCCGGTAGGACCATCGGGGACCACAAAGAAATACATATAGAATATTCTTCAAAGTTACAATATTTCAACACTCCCCCTTAACAAGAAGGGTATTCTATAACAACATCAACAACAACAATAATAGGAGAGAGACAGAGGACATCATCAACATCATCATGGTGATACATCTATATATCATTGGAATCTTTTCAACATCATGTAGTCTTCATCTTCAATCTTTAGTCTTCAGCATCATCAGTACTTTGACCGCTTCGATCAGCAACATCTTTAGCATCTTGACTCTTCAATCAGCAGCAACATATTCAGCACTTTGACCTTTCGATCAACAACATCTTCAGCACTTTGACCTTTCGATCAGCAACATCATCTTCAACACTTTGACCTTTCGATTAGCAACATCATATTCAACACTTTGACCTTTTGATCAGCAACATCTTCTTCAACACTTTGGCCTTTCGATTAGCAACAACATCATCATCATACTCTGATCTTTCGATCAGAAACATCATCATGAAAACATCAACATCATCATCATCAAAATATCAGCGTCAAAATATCATCATCATCATTCTCTGATCTTTCAATCAGAGTCATCATTATCATCAGCCTCTGATCTTTCGATCAGAAACATCATCAACTGAACATAATCATACTCTAACATCAACTCATCATCATATTCTGATCTGTCATCATCATCATACTTTGATAATACGGCATCACCATCATCAGGATCTCATCATCATCACATTCTGATATTTCGATCAGAAACATCATCATCATCATCGCATTATGATCTTTCGATCAGAAAACATCATCATCAGTAGCAACATCATAATCATAAGCAACTTCTGATCTTTCGATCAGAAAACATCATCATCATCATATTCTGATCTTTTGATCAAAGAACATCATCATCATCAACAACAGCATCATCATTATATTCTAATCTTTCAATCAGAGAACATCATCATCATTAGCAACTTCTGATCTTTCGATCATAGAAACATCATCATTATCATATTCTGATCTTTTGATCAGAGAACATCATCATCATTAGCAACAACATCATCACCATATTCTGATCTTTTAATCAGAGAACATCATCATCATCAACAACTTCTGATCTTTTGATCAGAGAACATCATCATCATCAGGAACATTTGATCTTTCGATCAGTACGTCATCATCATCATCAGCTACAACCTGCAATCCACAACTCAAAGACAAAAAGTATTTGGATCACTTTTGGACTTAAAGTCCAGGGATGATACAATCCCACCAAATTCTCGACAACCGAAGTTACCAGATTGATTACGGGAGAATCAGTCCCTATCACTTTAGGACTAAGTCCAAGGATGATGCAATCCTACCACATTCTCGAGTTCCGAAGCCACCGGATTGATTACGGGAGAACCAGTCCCTATCACTTTAGGACTATGTCCAAGGATTATGCAATCCTACTACATTCTCGAGGACCGAAGCCACCGAATAGATTACGGGAAAATCAGTCCCTATCACTTTAGGACTATGTCCAAGGATGATGTAATCCTACCACATTCTAGATGACTGAAGCCACCGGATTGATTACGGGAGAATCAGTCCCTATCACTTTAGGACTATGTCCAAGGATGATGCAATCCTACCACATTCTCGAGGACCGAAGCCACCGGATTGATTACGGGAGAATCAGTCCCTATCACTTTAGCATGATGTCCAAGGATGATGCAATCCTACCACATTCTCGAGGACCGAGGTCATTGGATCTATTATGGACAGATGTCCCATGATGATACAACCCCTCTTCATTCTCGAAGACCGAGGTCTCCAGATCACTTTAGGGAAAGTTCCCAGGGATGATACAATCCCACCACGTTCTCGAGGACCGAGGTCACTAGATCTATTGTGGACAGATGTCCCGAGATGATACAATCCCTCTTCATTCTCGAGGACCGAGGTCTTTGGATCACTTTAGGGAAAATTCCCAGGGATGATACAATCCCACTACAACATCACTACTCCCCCTTTCGAGGAAGGTCTTTCCGAACAACACCAAGCTTGTCTCGAAAGTGTTCGAACTCTACTCGAGGCAGATGCTTCGTCAGTACATCATCATCCAAACCATCATCATCTACATCTTCAGTATGTGAATATTGAAAGCATCATCATCTATATCTTTAGTATAGAAATACTGAAATCACCATCATCTGCATCTACAGTATGTAAATACTGAAATATCATCTATATCTTCAGTATGGGAATACTGAAATCATCATCATTTATATCTTCAGTATGGGAATACTGAAATCATCATCATATATATCTTCAGTATGGGAATACTAAAACATCATCATCTCTATATTCAGTATAGAAATACTGAATCACCATCATCTGCATCTACAATATCATCATCTGCATCTTATCTTGTATGTAGAAATACCGGATTTCTATGTGTTACGTCAGAACACAGTGTTCTTTGTCATCACAACTATGGTTATCACATAGAATAATTGTAGTATCCATCTTCAGGTCAAATAGACCTGATATCAGCTTCTGAAGCCATATGGCTTCACAACTTAGTAGAGCAATCTGCTATGTATTCTACTTCAACTGTGCTAAGAGAAACACTAGATTGTTTCCTGCTAAACCATGAACTCATAGCAGATCTCAAACAAAAGCATCTACTTGATGTGCTTTTCCTTTCTGAGATACTTCCATCCCAATCTACATCTGTGTAGCCATACAATCTATACTCATGGCTACCATCATAGTATAGACCAAAGTCTATAGTCCCTTTCAGATATTTCATCACATTTTTTGCAGCTACTAGGTGAACCCGTCTTGGTTGAACAAGATATTGACTTAAGGTGTTTACAGCAAAACAAATGTCTGGTCTAGTATTTGTCAAGTACATCAATGACCCAATGATCTGTCTGTAGTGAGTCACATCCACTAACTCTGATGAGTCATCAGCTAACAGCTTCAGGTTGGAGTCCATGGGTGTGGCCATGGCTTTGCATTCCAACATATTGAATCTCTTCAATATCTCTACCGCATACTTTCCCTGGTTGAGAAATATTCCTTCTAAACTTTTCCATACTTCCAGACCTATGAAATAATGCATTAACCCAAGGTCTTTCATCTCAAATTCTTCTGCTAGTTTCTTCTTGCTTTCCATGATCTATTTCTCATTCCGTGTCAAGAATAAGTCATCCACATATAATAACAGGATGACAGGTTCATCTTCTACAACCTTGTAGTAAAGGTTAGGATCGACTTTACTCTTGGCAATTCCCATGCTCGTCAGGAAACTATCTACTCTTCCATACCAAGCTCTGGGAGCTTGCTTCAGGTCATAGAGGGCCTTCTTCAACTTTCATATGTGAGTCCATCTGTCTTCAACTTCAAATCCTTGTGACTATTTGATGTGAAACTCTTCCTCAATCATTCCATTAAGGAAGACTTGTCTTTACTTCATCATGGAAGAAACTACCATGATAGTTCTAAAGGAAGTGTACCTTACTTCCTGGAGTAAGTGTCTCTTCAGAATTAATTCCCTCTTTCTGATAGAAACCTCTAGCCACAAGTCTTTCCTTACTTATATCATCAACATATTTTATTTTGCAAATCCATTTGGAAGATACCACATTCTTGCTTTCTGGTTTGAGTACTATATCCAAACATCATTCTAGTATTCTTTCATCATAACATCTTCCATGAGTTCATCTTGTCAGGTCATCAACATATTCTAGTCTTCTACATTCAACCTTGAAGTTTGGAACCCACTTTACTCTTGGTAAAGTCTCAATCCATCACGAAGCTATCCTTCATGTCATACCATGTCGAACTCAGATATCTTCTATAGTCACTCCCCCTGAAGTGGAGTATCATCTTCCCTCTTCATTCTGTACAAGTGGTTCTATGCTTGATATATATTTCTCAATACAGTATGTCATGCCATAGTCTATTCTTTCTGAGGAAAATCACGAACCTTGCTTTGTACACTTGTTCTTGTGGATCCATATGGAGGATACTATGTACTTCCCTTTATTTCTCTAAATCATATCGTATACATCACTCCCCATGATCAACTGTTATTCTTTGATCATAGCTTCTTTCATAGCATTCTTTTCTTCATCTTGAGTCATCTCTCATACCCATGGTGGTCTTCATCCTTCGAGGTGGATCTACCACTCTCTGAAGCTCTTTCTTCCGTCATGGTGTCTCTGAACCTGGGAGCTTCGGATTTTATTGCAGTGAATCTTGAATTGTCATCACTTGTTCTTCAGAACAAGTCTCATTCTTCTTGTAGGAGGTTGTACAGGACCTTCCCTACAATTCAAATGCACTAGCTGCATGGTTAGAACTATTTCGTAAAACATATGCATAACGACAAATTCTTATGCATCATGCAACTGTTTAGCCAATACAACATTCATCCATATCTCACATAAACTTTCTAGATTCCTTCCATCCCTATCATGACATTATTTAGATTGTGCACTAATCCAATATGTCATCAAGTTGGCTTCATTCTAGATAAGTAGCAATGGAGAGAACCATGAGCTACTTACCCATCACATGCATATTAGTAGTATACAGTCATTAATTCAAACAATCTATCATGCATAACACATCAACTGAATATAATCAAATGTATAAAAAAACAATATAATGAAGTGACAATTGAATACTTATCTTTTATTTGTTTCGTGGGTAAACTCCATCTTGATCATTTTGCTTCATCATCTTCTTCATTCATGGCATCATCATTTCTTATTTAAATGATAAGATGGATAAGAGGTTCTTCAAGAATTGAGTTCTTCACATTCCTCATCACTTGAGGGATCTTCTTTGAATGGTGAGAGCTTGATCTTCAATTGCTCCCATCTTCTTCTTCTCTTCTTATGAGTCGAGCTTCTTCTTCTTCCTGAAGTCAACTGAAAGTAATCACTTCCTTCTGGAATACATTCTTCGCATGAATGAATCCCATGATCCTAGGAGACCATTCAAGGCGGCTATCACCATTTCTGCATTCTCCACTTCTTCTTCTACTACTTCAAGATGTTCTGCATTCTGGATCTTCACATTCTTCAACTATTTTCTTAAATCCATCTTCTGATTTATGTTCTTATCTTCAAATAGCTTGATCAAGGAATCAAACATCTTCAGTGTCTTTAGGGATGACACTTTTGGTACAAGTTGATCCGTGATTGAATCAATAATGATCTTCTTGGCCTTGATCAAGTTCTTCTTGTGTAAGGCTTTGAGCCTCATCTCTGTATGGAACTGGGGCCTCTCTACTCATGTAGGTGTCCAATTCATTTTCTTCAGAGAGATCAAATACTTCCATGCTTGGAAGTTGTCAACTTCACCAAGCTTATCAACAAGTTAATGTGATATATCACTTTGAAATGAGAACCTCAAATTCAAATAGCAAAAGATTAGATCTTACCGATTTGAGGTGTCCGTCCTGCTTTCGGAGTTGGCTGATCTAGGGTTTGTCAGAGAAACCCTAATTTTCAAAACTTGGAATCTTTTAGATCTGATTGGATAGAAATATATATCTCTTCAAATGGAGCTGTCCAATGTACTCCTTTTCTGAAAACAGTGGAGGAAAGCTCTCGGAATAGGAAGCCCTAGTTTTCCAATTTCTTCTGCAGAAATGCCTATCACTACTTCTATTATATATCCAAAATTGTAGCTCTTCTGTGTCTAAAATTTCTCACTGACATAATATCGCATGTCCCTGATCCACAACCATAGGTTTCATCAGAATTGGTTTCACCAATTTGGATTTATGATCATTTTTCCAAGGTGACATGTTTCAGGACTATTCAGAACAACAAAGTTGTACATCCTACCACATGTCATTGTTTCATCTTCTGGTTCTGAAATTAGGACCACAGAAATTAAATTCCGTGCTCTTTCTGGAAAATCTTTAGGAATTTAATTTGGACCTCTGTATCCAACGCTATAGCAATTTTCCCCAGGTGTTTTGTTTAAGGATGAATTCTGGAGGAGGCTAGAACCCTGACTTTGACAGATCATATCACCCAGAATATAGAGAATCTGAGGCTGAATTTTGGACACATTGTACATCAGGATTTTATATTTGGTCTCTGAAAATTTCAACTCTTGACACTTCTCCAATCGTGGTATATATCAAATGTACCAAAACGTAGCAGTTTTAGTATTTAGGGTTTTTCTAGCTCGGGGTCAAAATAGGGTTTGACTTTCCCAGAGTTTCACCCTACCAAAAATATTGATCTAGGTCTCTAAAATTCTATTTTGATGAGAAGATGAATCCTATGCCAGGCTCACTCAAAAATTCCTCTTCAGTAAGAAGCCCTAATTTCCCGCACCGAAAACTGAAAATGCTCGGAATCGAATTCCGCTTCGACAGAAAGATGCACCCTTTAATGGAGAATTAGCCTAGCCTTCTTTTGCTGATTGATTGTGGAGAGAGAACCAAAAAGTAAGAATACCTAGCTTCTATATCTTTTGAAAGCTATCCTATCCAGGTTAGCTCTGATACCATGTTGAATTTTCATATGCTTAGCTAAGACATCAGTATATCATTTCATTTTTCATAACAAAAGCATATAAATAGGATCACTGAAAGAAACAGTATCACAAGAACAACACAAATTTATCCTGGGAAAAGCCCAGCAAAATATTCCTCAATATAGATGCCCCAAAAAGGTAAAAAGGTAAAACCAACAAGGAGATCAAAAACCTGATCCTCCTCCTCGTTCTCCAGCTACTTCTCTCCTCCACAAGCGCGCTATTCAAGTGAGAGTGTGTGTTACAAATGAGGAGAACTACACCTATATTTATATTCATCCGTTCACTTGAGTTAACTCATCTATCATGTAGTCTCTAGTTAATAATGTAGGCTCGAGTTACACATGTAGGCTCAAGTAACCACATTGGGGTGCTAATGACCCACCTTTACAATTAGAGGGGACTGCCTCATGACTCTTATTAGTTCTTCCGATTAGGAGCATCGAGGTACAAAGTAATACAAGTGGTTCTCCCGTTAGGACCATCGGGGACCACAAAGAAATACATATAGAATATTCTTCGAAGTTACAATATTTCAACATGATTATGAAGAGACATTTGATCCAGTAGCAAGGTACACTTCCATCAGAACCATCATGGAACTTGATTCCATGATGAAGTGGGATCTACACCAAATGGATGTAAAGACAACCTTCCTAAATGGTATGATTGAGGAAGACATTTACATTGAACAACCACAAGGATTTGAAATCAAAGATAGAGTGACTTGTGCATGTAAGTTGAAAAAGGATCTGTATGGAATGAAGCAAGCTCCTAGAGCTTGGTATGGTAGAATAGATATATTCTTGACAATATTGGTCTTTACCAAGAGTAAAGTTGATCCTAACCTTTACATGAAGGTTATGGATGATGAACTTGTCATACTATTACTGTATGTGGATGATCTATTTCTGATTAGAAATGGGAAACAAGTCATAGAATGAAAGAAGAAGTTGGACGAAGAATTCAAGATGAAATATCTTGGATTGATGCATTATTTCCTCGAGATGGAAGTGTGGCGAATCCTAGAAGGAATCTTTATGAAGAAGGAAAAGTATTTGATATGTTGGATTCCAAATCCATGGTCACACCCATGGACACCAACCCGAAGTTGTTATCTGATGAGTCATTAGAGTTAATAGACATGACTCAGTACAGAAAAATCATTAGGTCATTGATGTATTTGATGAATACAAGGCCAGATATATGCTTTGCTGTGACCACCTTAAGTCAGTATCTAGTTAAATGTAGACGCATTCACCTGATAGCTGCAAAGCATGTGATGAGGTACCTAAAAGGTATGATAGATATTGCAATTTACTATGGTAGAGATCATGACTACATATTGTATGGATATACGGATTCAGATTATGCAGGAAGTGTCACAGATAGGAACAACACCTCAGGTGGATGTTATTGTCTGGGATCTACCATGATCTTATGGTTTAGTAAGAAACAACTTATTTTTTCTCTCAATACAGCTGAAGCATAGTACATAGCATCTTTATCCGCTAGTTGTGAAGCAATATGGCTTCGAAAACTGATGTCGGCACTATTTGACATGGAGTTGGATAGCATAGTGATTTTTTATGACAACTAGAGTTACATAAAGATGATAGAGAATCTTGTGTTCAATGATAAATCAAAGCACATAGAAATATGATACTTCTATATAAGGGATATGGTACAAAAGGGAGCTATAAAGCTCCAGTGTGTGAATACCGATGAACAAGTTGTTGATGTATTGACCAAGCATCTATCTCGAGTAAATTTTGAATATTTCCATGACAAGCTTGGTGTAGTTCTAAAAGACTTTTCTTGCAAGGAGGAATAGTGATGATACTACAAACTTCCCTTACAAGAAGGAATGATGAAGATATGAACCCTATAGAAAATGAGGAACAAGTCGAAGATATGGAATCTCCTTGGAAAGGAAGAATAGGTCGAAGATATGAACCCTCCTTGGACAAAGGGGGAGCAGGTTGATGATATGGATCCTCCCGAAAAAATGGGAAGTGATGATAAGACTGTCATCAATGATGAATGATAGTTAAGCTCCAGCATGAAAGAGGCTAAGTACGCATAAATATGTTTATGAGGTATGACATTCACTTGTGGACGATAATATCCTCTCTTAAGGATGGTCTTGTAGGAAATAACACGATGTTCCTAAGAGTGGTCCTTACTAGCTAAGGATGGCCCTGCAGAAGTTACTCTAGCATGGAGAGTACCCACATTCATTTGTGGATACCATAGTATAAAATTTGCTTGCGAATGGTCCTAGATTTCATGTTGAGGATGTCCTATGATGAGTCCTTATGAATGACAAGGCTGGAATTTAGGTGCAGTCGATATATTCCTTGTAGACGTTACTCTCGCATGGAGAGTGTACCTACATTTATATGTAGATGCCATAGAATAGCACTTGCTTTGGAGTGGTACTTGCTTTAGTGCTAAGGATTCTCTATTATGAGTCCTCACAGACGTCGTAGTATAACACTCACATGGAGTGGTCCTAGCTCTAATAGGATGAGGATGTCCTACGATGAGGGCCTTCATTTAGGTGTAGTCGAGATCTGCTTTGTAGATAGTACTCTTGTATGGAGAGTATGTCTACATGTACATGTAAATGACATAGTATAACACTCACTTATGAGTGGTCCTAGCTTTGAAGCTAAGGGTGCTCTACGACGAGTCCTTATGGATGACAGGGCCTACATCTAGGTGCAGTCAAGATCTACATTTAGTTGTAGCCGATTCAACTTGTTAATACTATGTACCCTCCTTGTTAAGGGGGAGTAGGATGATGGAGGATTGCATCATCCTTGGACCTATGTCATACAGTGATAGGGATTTCTCATCCTGCAAAGAGATCATGTGTACTACAGGTAGCGTGGCAGGGAAGGATCGAAAATATCAAAGTGCGACTGCAAAGGATAGAGAAGATCGAAATGTTGCTGCAAAGGATGAAGAAGATCTAAGTGATGCTACGAAGGATCAAGAAGATCGAAGTGTTTCTGAAAAGGATCGAGAAAATTGAATTGCTGCTGCAAAGGATCGAAAGGATCAAAGTGCTGCTACTATGAAGGATCAAGAAGATCAGAGTGTTGCTGCAAAGGATCGAGAAGATCGAAGTGTTGTTTCAAAGTATCAAGAAGATCAAAGTGTTGTTGCAAAAGGATCAAGTGATCATATGATGCAGAAGCTGAAGACATTGAAGAGTAACCGTTACAGTTAATGATGAATGTTGAAAACTTCCTATGACGTATAGATGTATTACCTCAATAATGATGAAGATACTCTCTCTCGTTACTCCTATAGTTGATGATGATGTTGTCAGTAGAATACCCTTCTCGTTAAGAGGGAGTGTTGAAATATCATAACTTCAAAGGATATTCTAAATGTATTTTACTGATGTACCCCAAGGGAGATGTTATTATTCCTCCCTCGAGATGTTACTATTTTAATTGGTCATCATGGAGTCATGAGGTAAATCCTCCATTGTAATTCAAGTCAATAGTACCACAATTAATATAATATAATATAGTTTTGAGTCTTCCTAGGTGAATTCGAGCCAGAAGGGTTAGTGGGGTCGACTTATTTAGGGTAAAAGTCAGTTGACATAAAGTGTATAAATAGGGATTTGTGTTCCTCATTATAGCACAAACTCACTGACTTGAGTAGCACATAGGAGAGATAGAGAGAGAGATCAACAAGGAGGATAATACCTGTTTCGGGGTTTTATCTTATACATCTTATACAAAGGAAGTTTTGTTGGGTTTTCCTCCCATTGAGGGTTTCTCAGGATAAATATTGTGTCTATCTGTGATTGTGTTTCTTTCGGTGATTATGCATATGCTACTATTGTGAATTTGTATTAAACACTAATTATATCTAGTCTACCATATGAAATCTTAATAGGTAATTCTACGATCGATACTTTTTGGGGGAATTTCCCTTGTGTTTTTGGTAGTTGACATAGGCCACAAAATATTTGATCTACCAAATAGATAGAGAATGGATTAATATTTGTAATGGTCCAATAAACACAATAAATTTAGTTTGTATGCAAAAGGTACACCCTAGGGATGTTGACATGTCTACTAGCCCCCTCGAAGTGTGCAATCATTTTTCCACATGATCCCCTAGGGCTAGGGTTTGGAATGTGTAGAGTTTTTCCTCTTGGGGATTTGTGCTTTATGTCAAAAAGGAAATGTTTTCCCATTGTAATGTCTTTTGGTGAATGATTTTATCCAACACATCTCTCTTGATAGATAAAATACCACCATTCTAACTAGTTAGTATTTCTTTGGATTTTATAATATTTTTCCCTTTCATTCATTAATGGAATTTTGATTCCATTGTTTATGCTTTCCTCTAAAGTATTCGATGTGTTTCTATTTGTATGTATGCCTTCATTTCATTCTATATGCAATACAAATTAGATATTATATATCTATATCTATATCTATATCTATATCTATATCTATCTATCTATCTATCTATCTATCTATCTATTTATCTATATATATATATATATATATATATATATATATATATAGAGAGAGAGAGAGAGAGAGAGAGAGAGAGAGAGAGGAAAGGGATCTAATGAAGTGACAAAGGTCACCTACAAAAACAAATCATGGTGAGGTTGATACATCTATACAGTACATTTATAGAAAAAAAGGTCGAGAATATTTATGACCATGAAAATGATCAAAGAAAAGTAAAATATGGGGCCACAACTAGCAAAGATAAATAATGGTATGGATCAACATGAATGCTATGTCCATTTAAAAATGCGTGATGGAATAATATTATTCAAGTAGGTGAATAACTATAGCAAAGGTGTCCCACTGAAGATGGAGGCTCAAATTTATCAAGAGTTACTTGAGGGTTGCTTAAAAAAGGTTCTTAGGATAAATATTGTCCATACAGATACATTGTTTTTAAATACATCAAGGATGTTACTACCATTAGTACATGAAAATCTCCTTGTTGCAATAATGAATTATGGTTAAGCATGGGAGAAACCATCTTCTCAATGATGAATAATGAACATCCCTACTAAATACAAGGTATCCCTCCATTAATGATTATGGGTACCAAGGTACTTATGAATTCTTCTAGTGTGAATGGATTTGTTAAAATCAAACATCAAAAGGAATAAACGCAAATAAATGATGAAGAATGCAATTCAACATATGCAGAAAATTGTCAAAGGTGAAAATAGAAACTAAGGAAAATCATGAATAGTAAAAATAGTAAATAAGGTTCCTTGGTATCTAAATAGGACCACCAAAGTAAAGGTAAGGATATCAATAGGGTTAGGTTTTTTAGATAAAGAGTGATAAGAAGTCTCTATAAACCAACATAATTTTAAAAAATGAATAGATGTATGCACTAACAGTTAACATTATGTGATGAGATGGAAAATTAGGAGACTCAAGATTCCCCTTGAATGAACAATAGACGGAGGTTAACCTAGGTAGTGAACACTAATAAAATAGATATACTTGAGCATCAACAACCAAGGGAGTAGATTGAGAATTCCATATTCAGTGCTAATAGGGACCATAAGTACAAAATTAAACTACCCTCAAAAGGATGCCTACAATATTAGGGTGATGTGTTAAAAAGGAAATGATGTTTTTAAAACTAAGGAACCGTGGGGATGACATTGATAGGATGGCATGAGTGGGATGCAAGCATCCACTAAATTATAAAGCAATCGATATAGGTGACTCAAATTAGATGCTTCAAATAAGGGTGACATCAATTAATACCAAACTATTAAAGATATCATATAAAACCTACTGCAAAATTGGTGGCATGAAATAGAACTTAATTTGGTTTCATTTATTTTATTGATTTGATATTTTGTAGATGTTTTTAAGTTAGTAAAGATCCATAGTAATGTGAATTGCGAAGCATTAAACACTAAGAAATGGAAATCATAATTCATATCTAAAATTCAGGAGGCTAATAGGATTGTAGATACTCTTATTCTATAATTTGGAGGGATTTTTTCAAAGATAAACTATTGGAAATAGGAGTCTCTATTAGAGACAACCATCCTCCACATCAAGTATTTGGACTTGGATGATTTGATTTCAGCCCTACAATAATTGTCACTCAAGTTTACAAGCTTCATCAACATGCTGTCACAAGACCTAACTCTTAAACTTAATTCTCTCCAAGGTTCATCTACCACCTCTATATATGGTCACATATTGTATACATTCCTATTACAAATATGCATAGTGTAATCAGGAATAATGCACCTTCTGCGGATAGAAGTTGTTCCTCTGGTCTGAATGGTTCAGATCTAGAACAAATGAGTGAATGACTCGGTTGAAGACCTTCCCTGAACGTTATAGAAGCCTGGAATATAACTCTAACGAAATACCTGTATACTTGTAAGACATATCAAACATACAAAGACATCAAAGCTACCAGAAAAACATCTACATGTCCATATTAGTGACTAAGGAATCCAATAACATATATGCAAGATTTACACAACAAACATGTGGGAAGGAAATCAACTTTGCATTAGAAAATAAATGAAAGAGCTTACAACCATGTGCCTTAGTGTCGAGACACTCCTTCACAAAACTAACACCTTGTCCCCGATAGCTCCAACTTGCTCCATAATTGCTCTCTGATGGATTAGGCCAGGGTATCAATTCAATAGCATAACTCTACTATTCTTCTCCTCCCCTCAACTATGGACATGAGCTTGTATTTATAGGGCTCCATGGATAGGGATAGTTGAGAGAATTATGGGTGAGGTGGCTCTAAGATCCTACCAAGAGGGATCTCGAGATCAACTAACCCATATTGATAGGGATAAGGGAGGACATGAGGCTCATGATCTAGAAGCCTCAAGAACTTCTCTTTTTCCCATTTTACCAAGGGTACCGCTTTTGTTCCCTTATGACGGAACGGTTTAGCTGAGAACTGATTCAAAGACAAAGCACTTCTGCGGTGGCACCGCTTCTCTATAACAAGACATAGGCGGTGATGAGAAAGGTACCGCTCATCAGCCAAAGGGTAAGCACGATGCTAGGATTTTTCATGTAGAATTGATGTCCAGAGCAAGTTTCCACTCCAAGTTTTGGGATTAAGGGGAAACCTAGGGGTTACGGATCTCATCACATGTTGGTGACAAGATTTGGGTATAACAGAATGCCCCCCAAAGCATGAGGCTTAGAGGGATAGGATGAGCGAGAGCGTTGAGAGAACAAGTTGTCACTTCGAGGTGAGGATCAGCTTGATCGGAGAGTGTCATTGAGTAGGCATCTGTAGTACATCAATGCTTTTGACTCATAGACAAATGTAACCAACTCATGGCTATGGACCAATACAAGGCAGATCCATGAGAGGAATAAATAGGCATGGCTACTAGAATACAGCGTAGATCCATGTGATAGAGGACTCAAACTTGGACATAGCTACCAGACATACAATGTAGATCTATGTCATACAAATGTAGATTTTAGCATAGCCATGACCATACAAATGTGGATCCATGATAGATATACAAAACTCCATCGCAACATGGGGAAAGCAAATGAGCACTAAACAAATACCCAGAGTCTTCGTCTCATCTTCCACAAAGTACGATTTTATCCATGTGATTACAATGTTCTGAAGTCAAACATGGTAGAAACCACTTGATTACTAGCCAATGATGTGAACTATTAACAAGTGCGAGGGAGATCACCATAGATGTCAATGATTCCCAAGGTACCCTAGTACAATCTACTAAGTGTGAATAAATTTCTTTATATCGAACACCCAGTCGATTCTATCGATCAAAGGTCAATGATGTGAACCTATGTCGAGAGCGAGAGAATCTGTCATTGAGGCATACAGATCTCAAGGTACCACATTTTGTTTCTAAGACTATTTCCCAGATTATGAGCTGCTGTCGACGGGAATAATCTCGTCAAAGGAGGGCCATGATGAGTCCCACATCCACGACACGAAACTTGGAGCACAGTTCTGGAATGATTTGAATATGGTAACCATAAGACTGACTCAAAAGTACTAACGCAGAGATTGTTTTGACCACATAGGTAAACTTCTTCAACTTCTCTTTGAACATCGGGTGGCATGACAAAAGACTTGGCAGCATGACTAAACCAGACAAACACACATTGTGATGGTGGACAATGCATTTTTTTGAAAGAATCGAAGGAGTGACATGACTCATGAAAGTGGATCGTCATGGAGATCAACTTGTTGGGCCCAGAAATGGCCCCTTTTTTACCACTCTTATCCACCTCTTTTTGCATTATCCTACCCTATTCTGCATGCTAAACAGATGTTTTTCCCTCACATGAACCCTCAAGTCATAAAGGTATGGTTAATCATTGTCTTATTTTATTAATGCTTAGGATTGTGGTAATCAAGGCTATACATCTTAAATTATGCTAAGATATGATGGCTTTTATAAAGATATTTCGAGATATAGAGAATACAGGTGTAGAGGGATGAACATGCCAAAGAAGGGATGGACATTCATTACTAAAGCTAATTGCCATCCATTCCATCGTTGCCAAAGAATGCGGTCCTAGTGTAATATTCCATGTGAGCTGTACAAGGGTAGCTGCAACAGATTGTGTCGGATTTGGAGGCAACAGTGTGTCGCTGCTCAAAAGTAGCTGTAATCCGTGGGATATCTTCACAATCAATCAGGATCATTAATTCTGGGTCAAATAACAGCTTCCCTATATCTTCTACTCTCATCCTGCCACGACTGTAACAGTTTATTGTAATTAGGGCAGCCTGAAGATCAGAGATCTTCATGGATTCCCAATAAAAGGAAGAGGATGTTATGATTGTAATCGTATAAATATGGGGAACTATTCTAAGCCAGGGGTTATTGAACATTTAACTAAATTATTGTATCAGTTGTGATTGAGGTTGCGTGATTCATCTGTCCTTTTAATACAAGGATTTTCTTCAGATCTCATCATTTTAACGTGTGCGATTTCCGTCATCTCCGTGTGAAGACTAGGCCCACCTTCCCAGAGGGATTGCTGAGTTAATTAGGTATCTATTATGTTGTGTGATTGTGTGATAATTTCCTTTCTTCATATTACACTGCAATAGTTATTGATTTATAGTGTGTAATTGGATTAACAGTAATTGCATTTCTTGTAAGATTGCAAGTGTATGGTGTGACAGTCGATTGTATAGGTAATTGTCCCTTATGCAATTGTGTGATAGCTGTAACAGCCTCATTCATCCCAAGTTCTTTCAATTGTTGTTTCTATAGATCTTTGCAGTTTGTTCCCTTGCTTTTATAATTGCATAATTTCATTCCAGTACTTTGAATTTCTATAACAGCTGAATTCAATTCATGTCCGTTGGATTTCTAGAATAACTTAATCAGGATAATTGGGTGGATCATTAGATGGTTTGACAGTCGGCATTTCATTTTCTGCAAAAGTAATCCAGATCTTGTTTCATGAATCTTTCAATTCTAGATTAAGAATCGTAATAGGTACTTATGGTTGTATTCTTGAGAAAGTAAACTAGATTCAGTAGATTATGGGATGAATGTGGCTGAACAGGAAGTAGGACCATTTACTTACAGCAATTTAGTGTTTAAGCATATATAGTGCATATTATCCTTGAAATAAAAGACTTTCCTGGGTTGACAATAAATATTGAACACTTTGTATGTTAGCTTTAATTAAATTGCATATAGGGAGCCCAACATTTTGGTGCAGTTGCTGGGGAGGATAAGTATTAAACATTATCATAGTTGCATCCTGTAATTTTTTCTATTCAGTATTCTTTAGTTTTTTTTAGTTTGTATGATTTGGGTTGCATGAATACAAGAAGGGTACAGCGTGATCATCTTATAAATCCTAGAACCCCACAAAACACTAACGTTGCAGGTGGTCTAGAAATGGTGAGAAGAACATTAATTGACGATCTGGTTGATAGAACCAATTCTTCTACTAGGTCTCGCTATCAGGAAACACCCATCAGAAGAATCCCTGCCAATCCTGGAGTGCCAGCGTCAGGTTCTACAGTGGAGAACACACGAGGAGCTGCAACACCCTCGAATACCCCTGCAGAGGAGGACCGAGTTAGTACTGCAGGATTGACTGATCGAGATATGATCTATCACATTAACGGGAAGGTTGTGACTGAAGAGGAGTGGACACAGTTCCATCAGAAATTTATTGATCAGTGGAAGAACGAAGAGGATAAAACAGAAGAAGATATGAGTAACATACATGATTCCGATGAAGGAGAGGCAATGGGAGAAAATCATCATCATGAAAGCAATTCCCTTCCTGAAGGGATGATGGCTACACTTCAGTTCCCAATTCAACAACCAAAAGGGGCATCCCCCATGAAAAATATATCGCCATCAGTGCTGCCTCGCTTTTATGGAAAAGTGGTAGAGGATCTAGATGAATTTCTTTTCGAATTTGATATCCTCTGTCGCAGCTATGACTACATCACCAATGCACAGAAGCTGAAACTCTTCCCTGCCACTCTGAACGACAATGCATTACGCTGGTTTATGAGCCTAGGAGGAGGAACTGTCACTAATTGGGACAAGATGAAACAGGTGTTCCTGGAGAAATATCAGGAGTATTGCAATACCAACGATAAGAGAGAAGAACTATCTAAAATGGTACAGAAGGATGATGAAAATCTGGAAGACTTTGTCGAAAGGCTTTTATATAATGTTAAAATCCCCCTACTTCAGGCCCTTCAAGATGTACCTATCTATGCTAGAACTATTCGGGATCTGTGTACAAGGAAACCAAGAAGGAAACCCAGGGATCCTCCCACTGTTCACGTCATAGGGAAATTATCTGCATTGATAATGGGAAAACCCCTCTTGGCTAAATACGATGACCCTGGGAATCCCACTATCACTGTGCAGATTGGGAATACACAGATACCCAACATACTGGTAGACTTAGGAGTATCATATACTATTATGACTATTGAAACTGTAAGAAAACTTGGGCTCACTAATCTCAGGCCAACCCCCACTGTTTTAGAACTGGCAGATAGATCCACTATTAAACCTGAAGGAATTTTGGATGATCTCATCATATCAGTTGATTCTTGGGAGTATCCTGCTAACTTCTTGGTTTTACAAACTAAGTCACAGCTAGGAGGACACCCATTGATCCTAGGAAGACCCTGGTTAGCTACAGTTGATGCTTGCATCAGCTGTCGATCTGGGTCTATGACCATATCAGATGGCACCGAGATAAATAACCTCACTCTCTATCCTCCTGCTCAACCGAGCTTAGAAGCTGAAACTTCGTTAAAGATGGAGTCAGAGGAAGAAGAGGGCGTTCAGCCTTTATTAACAATAGGGAAGGCCTTAACTTTTAAAGATGAAACTGAATATGATGTCATTAATAATTTCATCAGTGAACCCACTTCTGTCAATAAGAAAATTTATCAGATCCTGAATACCAGTCTAGGTGAGAAGGAACAAGAAAATCTCACAGAAGAAGGATTAGTCAGTGACACTCATATAGTTCCAGTATTGAAAAATTTGAAAAGTGTTCCTATCGAGGTAGAGTCTAGAAAAACCCTGAATATTAATCCCAGCCTTTCTCAAGATGAATAGAAGCGCCTGATCAATCTCCAAAAAAAACACAAGGGGGCATTTGCTTAGGAGTACACAGACATGAGGGTTATCCCCTCTAATCTGTGCACCCATCATATTTATATCAAAAGTGACTCCTAGCTTGGGTACCAGCCTCAACGACGAATGAACCCAAATATTAGGGATATAATGAAGGAAGAAATTCAGAAACTCTTGGAAGCAAGTTTTATATATCCCATTTTAGACAGTGAGTGGGTGTCTCCACTCGTAATAGTACCCAAGAAAAACAGTAATGGAGAGTCTGTGTGGACTATAGAGAGCTGAACAAGGTAACACAGAAAGATCATTTTCCCCTGCCTTTCATCGATCAAGTACTTGACACCTTATCTAGGAAGAAGTTATTCTCCTTCTTGGATGGGTTTAGCGGGTACAATCAGATCCAGATTGCTCCTGAAGACCAAGATAAAACTACCTTCACCTGTCCCTAGGGAACGTTTGCATACAGAGTGATTCCCTTTGGCTTATGCAATGCACCAACAACATTTCAAAGAGCTGTGATTGGAATATTTTCAGAATTAGTTAATGATAGTATGGAAATTTTTATTGGTTATTTTACCCCTTATGGTAGAGATTTTGAGGAAGCATTGAAAAATTTGGAAAAGGTTTTAACTCACTGCGAACAGACCCAGCTCTCTTTAAGCACTGAAAAGTGCCATATGATGATGAGTGAAGGAGTGGTGTTGGGGAATTTCATCTCTGCTGATGGCATCCAGGTGGACCCAGCAAAAATCAAGGTAATAAAAAATATACCTATTCCTGTAACTCAAAAAGAAGTGCGGAGTTTCTTAGGACATGTTGGATATTACCGAAGATTTATAGAAAACTTTTCCAAACTTGCCTCTCCTTTGTTTTCACTGTTAATGAAGGATGTGCAATTTGTTTGGAATGAGGCATGCCATAAAACGTTTGTTAAACTTAAGGAGAAGTTGTCCACAGCTCCCATCCTATGAGGACCCAATTGGACCCTGCCTTTCCACATTTCTTTAGATGCTTCTGATACTGCCATTGGAGCAGTTTTAGGACAGTAGGATGGTCAAGTACCTTATGCAGTTCATTATATTAGTAAAAACTTAGCCCTTGCTCAACTTAATTATGTTGTTACTGAGAAAGAGTTCTTAGCCATTGCTTAGTCCATTAACAAATTTCGACATTATATTATTGGATATCCTACATTTGTGCACACTGACCACTTAGCCATTAAATATCTAATGAATAAACCTATTACCAATGCCAGGGTAAGTAGGTGGCTGTTATTATTGTAGGAATTTGATATTACCATTATAGACAAGCTAGGAAGAGAAAATGTTGTTGTTGATTTCTTATATCGTTTTACTAACAGTGATGATAATATGTCTGTTGAGGACTCTTTTCCAGATGAACACTTATTTGCATTTTCAGCTCACTCCCCTTCGTATGCAGATGTCGCTAACTACTTGGCTGTAGGAAAGATTCCAGCACATTTGCCCAAAAGAGAAAAGAGGAAAATTATTCAAGAAAGTGCTAGATACTGTTGGATAGATGGTAATCTCTTTTACATAGGCCCTGATCTTGAGATTATAAGGTGCGTAAGAGAAGATGAAATATTCCATATTTTGAAGGCCTTCCATGATGAGCCCTGTGGGGGGCATTTTGCAAATAGGAGGACAGGACACAAAGCATTGATAATGGGCTACTATTGGTCGACCCTTTTTAGGGATGCAAAAAGATATGTCCAGTCTTGTGATAACTGCCAGAGGATGGGCCAGCCCAATAGATTAGATCAAATGCCTCTTCAACCACAATCGATGGTTGAACCCTTTGATAGGTGGGATTTAGATTTTGTTGGTCCTATCAGCCCTCATTCCAAGCAAAAATCCTACATCTTGGTCTGTACTGACTATATGACGAAATGGGTAGAAGCTATGGCTCTAGTAAAAGCCAATGACCATGTTGTGATCGATTTCCTACATGGTGAAATCTTCACCTGTTTTGAGGTACCCAAGGAAGTGGTTACAGACGGAGGACCGTAGTTTGTGTCGCATCAATTCGAAGCTCTGCTATGAAAATACCATATTCAGCACAGGATAGCTTCACCATACCATCCCCAAGCCAATGGTTAGGTGGAAAGCACTAACAAAGTTATTGAAGCTATCCTTACCAAGATAGTCAAGAGCCATCATAGATATTGGGCTAATAGACTTCCAGAAGCATTGTGGGCATATCGTACTACTTGGCGCAATACTATGGGTTTTTCTCCTTATGACTTGGTATATGGGAAAAGTGCTATCTTCCCGATTGAATTTGAAATTAAGACTTTGAAGACAACTATGGAGGTAAAGCTCGATGTAACCGAAGCTCAAAAAAGAAGATTGGATCAATTGAATGAACTTGATGAGAACCGTTTAGCTACTGTGGATCAAATAGTATTAATCCGGTAGCATAGATTCAATTGGCACGACCGATTCATCAAAAAGAAAGTCTTCTGCGAGGGATACTAGGTGTTATTATACAATTCAATATTCAAAAGGGACTTCAAGGGTAAATTATGCACAAGGTGGTTGGGCCCATACCTGGTAGACAGAGTATTTGATAATGGTATGGTCCACCTGGTAACCATTGATGAGAATCGGGCACCATTATTTGCTAATGGTCACAGGCTGCGACTGTACCATAAGTCCATTTCAAAGGACGCATTCACTTCACAGATTGCAGCTGATCCAGACTATTAGTTAGAACAAGGGCAGGAATTTTTCTCTGCCCCTGTCAATCCTTAGTTATCGCTGTAAATCTTAGATGAATTTTTTTTGTACATAAATAAATCAATCCTGATATTTTTGTTTTTTTCTGTTATTGTTATATTTTTCTTTTGCACTTTATCCATTTTTTTTAAATAAAATGTACAAGGAAGTGCCTAAGGAGCAGTGGTCATCATCAGGCCTACTGACCAGGGTCATCCTTCTGTAACTTCCTGCACCGGAAGAAAATTCCTTCAATAAATCTGTTGCAACTGCAACACCATATAAATTCCTCCTTTATCCTGTTTCCCGTAGTTGCAACACCATAAAACTTCCTTCTTTATCCTATTTCTTGCAACTGCAACATCATAAAACTTTTGCCCTTATCCCGTTTCGAGCAGCTGTAACACCGTAAAACTTCTGCCTTTATCCCGTTTCCCGCAGCTGCAACACCATAAAACTTCTGCCTTTATCCCGTTCCATGCAGATGCAACACCATAGAACTTCCCCCTTTATCCCATTCCGCAAAGTTGTAACACCGTAAAACTTCCGCCTTTATCCCATTCCGCACAGTTGCAACACCATCAACTTTCGTCAACTTAAAATCTCTTTCCTATTCCAGCAGCTATGACTCCGCTACATCTGGCTGATTTTTCTATAATCCAAGGCCGCGACCTTGCTAAATTGTTTGATTTCTCTACAATATACGGCTGTGACTCCTCCATTATTGGCAGAATTCTTTGCAACCATGGTTAGCGACTCCTTCAGATCTAGCTCCAATTCTTGACGTCGATGATTCAGATTTATACTCCAGCATTCATCATGTTTCTGACCAATTTGACACGATGGTTTTGGTTTGCCGGTAGAAAAAGTCATTATAGCATACCTACAATAATGATTACACTTAAATGGTTGCACTTCACACGCTCTACTATTCTCCAAAGGTCCCATCTATTGCGTATTTTTCGAAGGTATGGTTTTGATTATCTACTTGATTAAGTGTTAACTAGATCTGATAATATTAATCATACCTTCCTTTCCGTGCACATTATTACACCTCCATATCGTTAACCATCCACTCATGTGACTTAATGACCATTGATGTTACTTGATAACCGCCACCTTTCTTAATTTGGGATAAATTGTAAATAATCTGATCCTCTGAAACTTTCCTAATTTACCCAACTCAATTCTCAGCTATTCATGCATACTCTGTGCTTTAACCTCCATTGTCTGGATTTGTAATCTATCGGACTGCAACACACTTCTAAAGGCAAAAAACATGGGGATTCCAGCTCTACATGAACCTCCAAACATGCGAGAACTTAGAAGAAATGCCAAAAAAATTTCCATCTTTCAAGCTACGAGATGGACTAAATTCTTCCAACGTCTGAATCGGTTTCATCGTGAGGAAGCTCTACAATTCTCCTTGAACCTTACAGAAACACACTGAGAGGTTTGGGGGCTGCGTATTGAGGTTTCTGAAGCAATAGTGGCTGAGGTCACTGGCCTTCCTCAGGTGGGCAAAGCTTGGTTTGGACAAAGAACCCCCAATCCTATAGTAGTACAGGATTTTCTCAGGGAATGGGAGCACATTCAACCATCACGGAGGTGGATAGCATTGCAATCACTACCTCGGCCATGGAATCAAGTAGCAATTTTCCTCAAAAACTATATTTCCTGTTAAGGTAGGTATCAAATGGTATATCACTCTGAATTTCCTTTATTATCTCATATCCATCAGAGAGCCTTGCTAAACATTCCATTTTATTTATTCAATGATTTACGTCATATGGCAGGGTTTGTACAGGATTCCAAGAATCCAATCTCTTCCCTTACCCACCATGGCCTCATTAAACTGATAATTTTATAGACCCTTGTTGAACAAAACCAAACCTGGGATCAATTTATAGGCCAAGTTCAAGCACCCGTTCTTTTTCCCGGTGTTCCAATAGAAGAGGAAGTAGAAGTACCTGTACTCATGGGGCCTGCTCAAAACCAAGAAGAGCCCACCAATCCACAGTTGGGGGGAATTATAGAGGAACATGAGGTCCGGAGTCCCTCCAATTTAGTTAGGGGGGGGGAAATGATGCTGGATTGGAGGATCAGTCTGGAGATCAAGCAGAACAATTGGAAGAGGAAGAGAATGTACAAGAAAACCCTATGGAAAGACTAAATAATATGGAAGCTCTGACAGCAGAGGTTGAAACTGGAGCAGCATTAGATGCTCCGACAGTTGAGACTGAAGATGTTAGATTTATGATAACAGAAGAAGACACAGAGGTGTTGACCATTAAGTCTTCCCCTGAATGGGGAGGAACCCTGATTAAAGAAGAACAAGAAAATGTTGAAATAGAGCATGCCCCTTCTACATCAGCCACAATTCTAGAAGTTCCAACACCACAGAGAAAAAGAAGGAGCAAAATATGAAATACGACCATCACCACCAATAAGACGAAAAAGAACCAGGTCAGTTACAGCAACAAAAGCAACATGGGCAAGATGGGCGACCCTAGAAGCACAAATCGAGTTCCCCATTCTTAGACCTAAAGCAAATGATGCCCCTCAAGAACCAGCTGCAGAAGAACCTCAAATTGAAGGACTTCTGTATGAAAATGAGCTATTGAAGGAGGAAGTACAATCACTCCAGAAGGAAGTAGAGAACTGGAAGGAAGAATGCAGGAAATAGAGTGAAAGGAAGCTGCACACATTGGCTGAAGCTACGGACCAATTAGAGGGATTAGCTCCTGCTGAGGTTGATGATGAGGAAGAAAGAGTGGTTTGTCCTATGTGTGGAGAAATTTTTAACGAGTTAGGTTACAAGGTCATAGTTTGTGCCTTCGTAACACAACAGCCCGCACCCACAGCTGTGGAAGAACAAGGAAAACCAGATTGGAAAGATGGTGAGGCTCCCTAAGAGAGGCTCCAGCAAAAGAAAGTAGCAGATGAACAGGATGCTAATACACAAGAACTAGCATCTTTGAATATTCCTGCTGAAATTTTCACCCATATCGAGACAGATGAACCAGAGGATGAGGTTATTCCTAATTTTGTTGAAGAAGTTTGCACTGTGACCCCTGAACCTTCTTAGGACATAGAATTAATAGGAATGGAACCCTAGCAACAGAATGATGATGAAGTTGAACATGATGCTGATACACAAGAACCAGCATCCTTGAATATTCTTGTTCAAATTTCCACCCAATTGGGGGAAGAAGAACCAGGGATTGAAAACATTCTGGAATTTAATGAAGAAATTTGCACCATGACTCCTGAACCGTCTCGTGACACAGAGATAATGGAAATAGAACCCCAATAGCAAGAAGATGAGGAAGTAAACTAGGATGTTGCTACACAAGAACCAACGTCCCTGGGAATTTATGTGGAGGCTCTCAGGATGCAACAAGAAGTCAACCCTGGAATGGATATCATTCCTGATATGGATTTAGGAGAGGATGAGAAACTGCAATCACAATCCTCGAGGGACACTGAAATCATCAAGGAACATCTCCATATTGAAAAAGTCACAACAACAACTCTACAATCCCAGCAGTATGAAGAGGGAGAGGGATAGGGCTCTGTTACACAAGAACCAGCAGCCTTGCATCCCCCTATCGAAGTTGCAGCTGACAATGAGGTAGATAAGGAGATTAAAATTCAGGAGGATGTTGCTCCACATATTCACAATCAGCCACTGAAGTTGCTATAGGAGAACTCCAAAAAGAGGATGTTGTTACACAAGAACCAACATCTCCAGAAATTGTTTCAGGGCCACTTATGGTTGATGTTGTTGTAGAAGGAGTTCCAAGCAGGGGTGATGTTACACCAGAACCAGCATCCCCTGAAGTGATCCTATAAGTGCAGGATGTTCAATGTGGCACATCAGGTGAAAAGGTATGGGCTGAAATTCCTCAAAATGTTATCAATTTGGATTCTGATCAGGAAGAATATTCAAAAGAAGAAGAAATCCTGAAACCTACAGAAGAACTCTCAATCCTGAGGATAGAAGTAAGAAAGTGGAGAAGTCAGGTGGAAAGATATCAGGAAGGGATGGTTTCCCTTTCTGAACACAGAAATATCATTAGGGAACTAAAGGAAAAGTGGGCAGAAGAGCTCATGACCTAGAAACTCTGTGGGGAAGAACTACATAAAGAGCTAAAAGAGATGAAAAATTTCAAGTCTATGTAGGTGGAAAAAGAGCAGTTGTATGCTCTTTCTCAAGAATTATTGGGCACCAGAGTACCATCCCCTTCCTACCCTGTGTTCTTATTCGAGCAATTTATTTGGTTTAAACTGAGGGCTGTGAAAGAAGGGAGACCATATGAAATAGAAACCTCAACGAAATTCCTAGAAACATTTTTGGGAAGTAATTTTGAGGACCAGAATTTCCTATGTGAGATTTATTCGCATGAGATGGCTTGTCCTTTGGACCGCCATTCAAATCCTGTTCCTTTCTCAAGCGATGTTCAACTAAGGGCTTTTGCCTCTTTTGTGAGAAATCATGTCCAGTGGGAAAGGTATTTTCAAACTTTCTCTCACAATGAGGCTCACTCAAACCTTTGGATCCGAAATGAACCTTAGAATCCTCGTCTTCTCCTTGCTCGACACCAAAGTATACTCTCATGTCCTATCCAGACTCGACATATAATGGAACTTTAGGAAGGGGTTATTTCTACTTGTACCAGCCATATTTCCAGACAGCAATGATCGGCTTTGGAAGGTAGTCAACACAGATGGCAGGTTGCCTCTCCAACTCTTAGAAATAGGGACCCTTACTATTACAAGAATTTCAAGCAAGCACTTTCCAAGATTGAGGGTTATGTTGGATGCGTGAGGGAATGTGGGGCTAATTGGATGGGACTAAAATTTAAATTTCCTCCCATCTGGTGGCCAGCAAAACCATACAGAGGAGATTTCTCATTGACCAAGGCAGAAGAGAAGAGGTGCTGGAAATATTGGACTGTCCATAGGGGATTTGTAGGAAAGGAAGGAACATCTGAATTCCCATACAACTTTTCTTCTCTCCATGAATGAAGCATAATGTCAAACTCAGATTCAAAATAATGGAGGTTGTTGCACAAGGACATGCAACAAGACAATTGGGGGGAGATGTTGGGGCCAGAAATGGCCCCTTTTCTACCACTCTTATCCACCTCTTTTTTCCTTATCCTACCCTATTCTGCATGCTAAACATATGTTTTTCCCTCACATGAACCCTCAGGTCATAAAGGTAGGCTTAATCATTGTCTTATTTTATTAATGCTTAGGATTATGGTAATCAAGCCTGTACATCTTAAATTATGCTAACATATGATGGTTTTTATAAAGATATTTCAAGATATAGAGAATACAAGTGTAGCAGACCGAACATGCCAAAGAAGGGATGGGAATTCATTTCTAAAGTTGATCGCCATCCATTCCATCATTGCCAAAGAACGCGGTCCCAGTGTATTAGTCCATGCGAGCTGTACAAGGGTAGCTACAACAGATTGCGTCAGATTTGGAGGAAACAGTGTGCCGCTGCTCAAAAGTAGTTGTAATATGCTGGATATCTTCACAATCAATCAGGATCATTATTTATGGGTTGAATAACGGCTTCCCTATGTCTTCTACTCTCATCCTGCCATGACTGTAATAGTTTAACGTAATTAGGGAAACCTGAAGATCAGAGATCTTCATGGCTACCCAATAATAAGAAGAGGATGTTACGATTGTAATTTTATAAATATGGGGAACTATTCTGGGCCAAGGGTTGTTGAACATTTAACTAAATTATTATATCAGCTGTGATTTAGGTTGCGCGATTCATCTGCCCTTTTTAATACAAGGAGTTACTTCAGATCTCATCGTTTTAACGTGTGTGATTTCCAGCATCTCTATGTGAAGGATGGGCCCGCCTTCCCATAGGGATTGTTGAGGTAATTAGGTATCTATTCTGTTGTGTGATTGTGTGATAATTTCCTTTCTACATATTAAGCTGCAATAGTTATTGATTTACAGTGTGTAATTGGATTAACATTAATTGCATTTCTTGTAAGATTGCAGTGGTATGGTGTGAAAGTTGACTGTATAGGTAATTTTCCCTTATGAAACTATGTGATAGTTGTAATAGCCTCGTTCATCCCGAGTTATTTCAATTGTTGTTTCTATAGATCTTTGCAGCTTGTTCCCTTGCTTTTATAATTACAAAATTTCATTCCTGTACTTTGAATTTCCAGAACAGCTGAATTCAATTCATGTCCTTTGGATTTCTAGAATAACTTAATCAGGATAATTGGGTGGATCATTAGATGGTTTGATAGTCAGGATTTCATTTTCTGCAAAATTAATCTAGATCTTATTTCATGAATCTTTCAATTCTAGATTAAGAATCGTAAGAGGTACTTATGGCTGTATTCTTGAGAAAGTAAACTAGATTAAGTAGATTATGGGATGAATGTGGTTGAACAGGAAGTAGGACCATTTACTTACATCAATTTAGTGTTTAAGCATATATAGTGCATATTATCCTTGAAATAAAATACTTTCTTGGGTTGACAATAAATATTGAACACTCTATATGTTAGCTTTAATTAAATTGCATATAGGGTGCCCAACACAGCTGAATACCCAATTGACTGAAATGATATGCTATAAGTGCCATGTTCAAAGGTAACGTCAAACTACTACCATTTATTTGCAAAATGATTCCCTTCCCATTTTCCCCATCATGGTTGATGAGTGCCTCTTTTCAGTTTTATGAGTTCAAAGAGGGTAACAAACACTCGTTATAGCTCGCCCAAAAACACGTCCAAACTCATATGTTTTACGAACCTGAGAAAGGAGGGGTTCGTTCCTAAAAGAGGGTCTCTCAATGTTTAATTTAACGAGTCCAATGAAAGTTAACTCATTATCATTCATGTTTAGAGAGTCTGAACGACCACGGAAGAAGACTCCACAAGGTCCTTTTTCATAAAATAGTTCACCTGAACCGGAAAAGTGATAACCTACCATCAGATGAATGACTCTTCAAGTTCTTTAATGAGAGTGAAGAAGACAAGATCACTCGACAATCTTTTCATATTTAAGGAGCCCGAAAAGAGTTTAAAGAAGACTCCACTAGGTTTCTTTTCACGATGAGAGATTTTACGAGTTTGAAAAGAATCAGAAAATAACTCAGACCTTTGATGCCAAATTTGGAGAGCGTGACCAAAGTGTCGCAATAAACGCTCAAAAGACTTTTTCCATTTTATGGTAGTACGAAAAAGTCAAAAACAAACTCCCAAAACTTCTACTGCTACCGCTCTTCTATCCTGCAACGACTTGAAAAACAAGTGTTAAATTCTCCAATAACCGACATTAAAGGATTATGACTGATAGATTTTGAGTAATAAATGATTTTAAAACAAAACTATAACATGTCAAGACCTAAAATGTATATAAAAGTTATGTAAATAGTAAAAAATCAAAACATTTTACCATTTGCCCATAGTGGAGAGCCTTTGGAGCATTTTCTTGGCTAGATTTTCAGTCGCTAATATTGAGAGCATCTACCATCAGATTCACGCACCGTCAGTTCCAGGTAATAGCTTAAACCCTACTCTTTCATTTCATGCTTTCAATTTTGATTTTTGGTGGTGTTTTGGGCCTATTGGGCGAGCCCTAAAACCATGGACACGGACACCACTCTTATCCCTTACGGGATAAGCGGTACCCCGCTAGAACCACGCCGAAAACACTACACACAGGTAGTGCCACCGCCTGTCCTCAGAGGGACACAGGCGGTGCCGGTCGTGGGTAAATAAAATGCATGTATAAGAAAAAATAGCTCAAATTTGATGATTTGAATGATTGGGAATGTTTCTAATTGTTGTTGTGATGGTTTTTGACAGGTTCCCATTGATAAAAAATGGTAATATGGAAAGAGAGGCAACATGACAACGACGATGCCTTTGCTGAACGAAACGCGGGCTTTATAGATGCATTGAGAGACTATGGACTTCTAAAGTTTTTTTGCACACCCAGCATGGTATCACATGAGCGCCTATTAGAGCATATCCTTCAGATGTGGAATCCAGAGCAACATCAGGGAAGAAAATTGCCATAAAATCAGTGGTGGATGGCCCACTACGAACAGTTTTGTTTACCATGCAGAGAGTGGTGGAAAGCCAAGGGGTACACCAGGAATCTAGAGCGCATATGCTCTACTCCATAGAGGACATGGTTCCCATATTTTTCAACTGGGCAGAAGCTCTACTCCCGATATTTAAGGATCAGCTGATCAAGTGTCGACAAGGGGAGCTGAAGCAATTCGGTTTCGGTTCCATTCTAGCTTGTTTCTTTTTCAAGCGGGTTCCATAGATGAGAACCCAGGTGGTTTTTACATAGTTGAGGGCGTGGGACCCTCACATGTAGAGATGGGTCTGGATCATGGCCTGTACTGGAGTGGGTAGAGGCAAGGTAAAGTTCGGTGACCCATTCTTTTGATGGTTGAGAGATCAGCTCCTCATGGTGGAGGACTATGCCTATGTGGGAACTGAATTCATTGGTGACCCTCACCTACCGCTCCCACCTAGTGGATAGTGGGGTGATATCAGTAAGAAACAAACAACCCTAAAATGGAAATTGTGTTTTTATGTTTTTATGTTTTATATTTTTTATGTTTAGTAAGGAGACTTGAATGTTTTCATGCAAATGTCGGAACAGCATGACCTGGGGGAGCCTCCCCATTAGATAGGAGAGTCAGAGCTTGTTTTGTACCATAGAGCGATGATGTGACAGGGGAGTTAGAGGAGAACCTCGAGAGGTTAACTCTAGACATCCTGGATGCCTCGATCGATGACCTCCCACTGAGGTACCAGAGGCCTACTAACACATAACTTCCCGAGCTACTGGACTCAACAATTTGTTTTCCCTTTGGATCATAATCAAACGACAAAATCATATTTACTGTCTCTGTGTCTGTGTTAGGAGGAGTTGACGAAAAAATACCCATAAGGGATGAATCCTTCAGCATGCCTACCCCAATCGACTGGTAAGGAGGAGGGGACTGGCCTAACATAGGGATGTTATTAGCCTTAGAGGTAGTAACATCCAGCGTACAAAAATTGAGCTGGTTAATGGTGACAATCCTCCCTAGATGCAGAAATTGGACTGTTCAAAATACCGTCGAAGCGACAGCAGTCATGGCGTAAAACCAAATTCTTCCTAAAATGAGGTTGTAATCTAGTGGGGCATCTACTACTTCCACTTGAATAGAAATAAATTTTCCCCCAAGCTCAACTAAAAGGGGCTGGTATGAGACCATGGGGCAGGAAACCTCATCCATCAAAGGCTTTCAAAGTCGTTGGTGATGTTACAAGCTCGGGAGAGCCAATAGCTTTCCAACAAGTGAGGGACAAAACCAAAGTTGAAGCTCCTTCGTCTAAGACAGTTCTAAAGACCTTCTTTCCAACTACTTTTGTTATGATTTGGAAATAAATTTTGTGAGGTAGTCTAGACTTATAGTTCTCGACATTGAAATGGATCAAATTAGTGTTGTCTGGGTCTAAAGCTCCTAACACAGATAACAAGTTTTTGAGTTATGTAGGACAACTTTGGAGTACTTCCAAGGTAGACATTGCACATGGTACCTGAGCAAGATCTTCAACTACATTATAAAATTGAGCATCTCGGGCATTAGGGTTAAAAACATCCTTCCTAAGAGTACTCTTGGGTGGACGCAAAACCATGTCGAGATTAGGTTTTTCAATGGTTAGGGGAACAATAGACGAGGACTCGAGAGAACCAGTAGAGAGAGATTTTCCTAGAGAAAAATTGTCTTCTTTCTTGTCTATGGGTTTTTCATAACTTTGACTTTGAGTTTGCAAACTACTAGTGTCTGAGGACATCATGCGAATTTCCTCTGAAGAACTAGAGTTTCCCTGATTAGACATGTGGTCTATCAGCTGTTGTTGAGAGGGAAAAGGATCCATGAGAACTATGGGGGAGGGATTATTTTTTAGAAATTGAGTTATTTCTTCATGACAAGGACACTCTTTCGTGAAGTGGTCACCTTCGATAGAAGACATGGATATTTCTCTTTTCTTTTCCATTTATCGTTCTCGTTGATGGTTGGTTTTGGATTCTCCTGTTGGTTTCCATGTTTTTTGTTTTTTGTTTTTTGTTTTACCTTTCTTTTTATTGCTGCTGGGTGTTTGAGTACTTTGAATGGAATTTACCTCGGTGAAAACCTTGGGAGTTGAAGGAGTAGGGGTGGAAGTTTGGGGTTGCTTGTCAAGTTTTGCTATCGACGGGGACTAGATTGAACCAACAATCCCATCAACAGAGGTTTCTACTGGTGGCTTAACAAGATCGGTGTTTGGGTGAGGAGTTTGAGGGATCAAGTCATACAATGTTCCAGACTGGGAATATACCAAGTCCGGATATTGGGCTCGACTAATGGCTTGCTCTTCGGTAACGGCACCGCCCATAGCCACATCCTGGGCGATTGGAGGCAACAAAGATTTTGTAAACCAATCAGCTAACAACTAATCTAGGATAGGAGCCTTAATAAGTCTTCTTCGCCTTCTCCACTCATGGATATGATCAGATATGTGGGTGGAGGTTTTCTGCCGTAGAGAAGTTAAGAGATCTGTACCTGTTTCATAACGGATAGGAAGCTGAAAGTGTGTAAGAAAGACAGTTGCCAAAGAACCAAAATCCACAAATGAATGTTGTGGAAGTTCAATGTACCATTTTGTGGCAGTACCAGTCAAAGTTCCTTGGAAGTGTCTTAAACAAACTGAATCATCCATAAGAGAGTTCGAAGAACACCACAAATGGAATGTCATGACATGGTTTTTTGGATCATCTCCCTGCTTCCCATTGAAATTTGGAATGTCCGATGGTAACTTTACCAGAATGGGAGGACACGAGGGTTTATGTAGAATAGGATCATTAATCAACTTGGACAAATCAGGAAAGTCCAAAGTTGCTAGGAAAGGTAACTGGCTATTAGGTTGCACGTACCAATAGTATTGATATGGCATGTAAGTACCGGTAGGACTATAAGTATATTGATAGATAGGTTGTTGTGATGAAGAACCGCTGAAAGATCCACCCACAGGGGGTTGATTCCCAGGATCAGGACCGTTAGGACCACCGGAGCCTCCAGGAGGAGGACCACCAAGGCCTCCGGGACCACCAAGACCGTTGGGACCACCAGGAGGAGGACCATGTGACCCTCTGGGACCCCTGGGAGGTAAACACTACTACATTTTGACCAAAAATCCGACGGCCGTCATGTCGTATTTTCGACACTTCCCTGTCGCATGTACGACACTTTGGTTTTTTTTGAAGCGTCGGAAACTTGTCATCGGTTAAGCGACACTTAAGCAACCGTCGCTTAAGCGACACTTAATTAACCGTCGCTTGAATTTAACTCGTCGGTTATCCGACACTTATTAAGCGACAATGACATAAATTTTTAAAAACTATTAGACCCACAGGCGTCGCTTAAACGACGGAGGGACGGATAACCGTCGCAAAAGCGACAGCTAGAAGCGTCGAAAAAGTGACGGAGAACAACATAACCGTCGGAAGAGCGACGGATTTTAAGGCTAACCGTCAGAAAAACGACAGCAGGGGAACTGTCGCTTAAGCGACGCTTGTGACTGTTTTTAAAACAAAAAATATAAAGCATGTGCAGTGCAGCAACCTCCGATCAGACCACTGGATTCCAGTATAAAGGGCAGCTCTATTTCAGTATAAACTTGCCCACAATATCATAGGACTGAGGATGCAATGCATCCACAACACACTTTGTGCTAATTTATTTCATGAAGCCAAAAATCTTAGGCAATAATTCTGTGTTTGAATTGGAATTGGAATTGAATTTGATATAATCCAATGAATGCAAATCCTTTGTCTATAAAACCGGACAATAATCTCAACTTATCATTTCAATGCATTTCAAATACAAAAATATTCGATAGAGATCTATGTTTGTAACTTGTTTGAAATTGGCTGAAACGCATTCTGCATTTGATGATAAAACATTAGCACAGCACTAACAGATATCTGTTAATCGATATTGTGCACCAGAAAATACAAGGAATAGAATGACTTACATTGCTTCCTGTCTTGGTTCATCTGTTATTACTGTCAGTTTCTTCGCTTAATAATATACTGGCCCTGCAAAATTAATACATTATCAGATCTAAATTATACATAGAGTAATAAAAACACATATATGTAACAATTAGTTAGATGTGTATAACAACCTTTTGTTCATATGACTATCATTCTGTCCC
>LPNX011213227.1:3618-29005 GCA_001517045.1 Pseudotsuga menziesii | reverse complement strand
ACATTTCATGTTTTTTACTCAATGCAAGATATTTTGCATAAGTATCTCAAAAAATCCAAGTAAGTTGAGGGATGCCTGATTTTTCAGGTTTCTATTGCAACTAACGTGCACAAAAAGGTCCCTCATCTTCTTGCACACACCCCGAGTCAATATTCTGGTCAGATGGATATCAATTCCATTGCTTCTAGCTCTTTCTCAATGCTTCAAGATCTATGAAGTCTTAGACTGTTTGCACAAAACTAATCTCTTGTGCACCCTCACTCTGATATCATTTTAACGTTTAAGCAAATATGAAGAAACATGAACTTTAAAATGTTAATCCACAATTATAGTGCATATAGATCTCATCAATAATCCAAATAAATAAATAAATAAAACCATAGAACATAGGTAATACCATGGGAAAACTATCCATTGATTCGAAGGATAAAAAAAGACAACAAACAATCTTAGAGTATGATTGATAATCGATAGAGAATGATTACAACACAATAGAGGATTGCTTGATCAAAGAGCACAAGACAGGAGAGATAAAATGGAACATTGTGTTGGCCTTTTCAAGTCTATAACACTTAAATAACAAGACAAATTCAGTCATACAAGGAAGATGGCTAATATTTGCATGCTTCATTAACATGTTAACATTGATAACATTGCTTCATATTCAACCATGCACCTCCCCTAGACTAGGTTCCAAGTTGGAACTTCATAATTACTCACACAATGAAAATATGCACACTCCATTAATTAAATGAATTTTAATTTATTGAACTAAATTGAACTGAATGGAACTACAAGCAACTAAATGGAACTGAGTGTAATTGAATAGAATTGAATGTAACTGAATTGAACTAAATGTAACTGAACATAATTAAATATAAATGAATAGAACTGAATGTAACTGAATAGAACCAAATGTAACTTAACATAATTGAATGTAACTAGTGCTTCTCCATCCATGTAATCTTCAACAACCACTTGCATAAATTAAGGAGTTGATTCTGTAATTAACTAAAAAGTATTTATCACCACTAATACTGAACTCATGTCTTATCAATTTGATTTCTATTGAAGGCATACATGAGCAATTCAATTCTCTCTCTATCTCTGTGCTCATCTCTATTTAATTAATTCTGCATGGTCCTTATGTGTTTAATTAATTAATCATCTATATCATTTCATACTTATAAGATTGTTTCCCAAACTATGATTATATGTATTACCTCGGGTCATATAGTTACATCCTAAAGTAAATCACTCTAGGGGTAGCTAAACCCTAAAGGACACTTGTAGAACTTGTTGATTGTGATTAACCATACATCACATCGTATATCCACTTTACACAGTGAAGTACACCACCTGAGAACATGAGGATATTTGTAGAACTTGATATTACTCACAAGTCTACTGCCTTGATATTACTCACAAGACTTACTTGATATTACATGCAAGTTTACTGAATTGATATTACTCAGAAGTTTACTGCCTTGATATTACTCAGAAGGCTCGGCTTGATATTACTCAAAGCTTTACAACATCACCACCTCAATCATATGAGGATATTTGTAGGAACTGATATTACTCACAAGTCTATTGTCTTGATATTACTCACAAGACTAGAGAATGAATCTTGATGTTGCAATTTCAACATATAGCATGAGTGAATCCAATACTACATGTCACTTATGCTCATGGAGGACAATATAAATATAGAGGGAATAGAATCAACTTTCCACAAGATATAAATTCAATTGTTAAGACTCTTCCTCGACGAATAGAAGACTTAGGTATATTAATTGTTAGAAGAAAAGGGTCTCTATCTAAACATTATGATTGCATTGTCAATAGGTCGCGAGTAATGAATTATTTGAACTACATAATCCAAAATGAAAAATACTATCGAGATGTTAAAATTTATTTACAATTAGTTTTTATGTCTTCCAAATCAACCAATAGATGTCTCCTCTAGTTTAAATTACATAAACTTTGGCATAGCCAAGTCAGAAAAGAATGATACTAACATTGATGAATTTGGAAATCATCAACTTGAAACCTATCATTCGTCTTTTACAACTAGAATGCCCAATGGAGAATGTGAAATAGAAGAGACATAAAACTTTGTTAAAAAGGAATCTTCTTTATCAGATTTGCAGATGGAATGGCCAAATATTGGGTTGTCTCCAATAAATTAATACAACATATAAGGTTTGCATGACATGGTATTTCCAACTTTGTTTCCCACGGTCATTACAGATTGGTTGCAACCACATTTGAACACTTTTGTTTTACACAAATATGGTTTACACCTGCTCAAGTATTGCGATCATAGGTTTGGAAAACATCATAGGTTTCGATAGTTTTTATTAAACATGATGGTGAGAGATCATAACCAAGGAACAATGTTTGTATTTGTGAAAAAAACATTAAATATGTCATACTTATGACAATTAAAGATTTGCGTAAGGACTTGAACAAGTTACGAGACACCAAATTAGCTAAATGATTGATGTGTTTCGGTTCACGTCTTCAAGGAACAAAGGAATAATGGAACATATGTCGTAGTGAGCTTACTGATATGATAACAAAAACTGGTTGCTTGACATTGTTCTTCACTCTAAGTGTAGTTGATATGAAGTGGCGAGACCTACATAATATTATGCCGAATTATGCACCTTCATTTGCAAAAAGTAGAAATAGATGGAGGATCGATAACATCAAAAACTTTCCACATATTGTTGCAATATATATGCATCAACTCTTCGGTATTTTTCATGAAGAAATAATTGTGAAATATCTTAATTCTAAAGACTATTGGTACAGGTAAATCATTTCCATCTACTTATATTTACTGTAACATTTTAGATTATCACTTCAAGTTTTGTTCTATCCTAACATATTTATTACATGAGAGTTTCATTAGGTATGAATGGAAACAAAGGGGACAGACACATATTCATGGATTCCTATGGTTAGAAGGTGCACCAAACATCTAACAATTAGAGTGGAAAGACATGATAAGCGTTGATGCAGCAAGAAGATACCTTGACAAGTATGTAACAACATGAAACCCTTGTGATACTCACCACATGACTATAAATATTCATCGATCACTACAGGAATATCCTTGCTTATTATATACTAGTGAAATATTTAGTAAAAATCCCCTTGACAATTATGATAAAATAATGAATATATTAAAATGACACACTAAATACAGTTTTCATTCATGTTTACAAAAGAAAAGGATCAACCTACATGTGTCGATACAATGCACCATGGGAACTTCAAGATGAGTCAAGATTATATGTCTATGATAAAGGATAGGAAAAATAAGAAGTTGTGTGTAATGATGATAGGTTAAATTCTCATAAAAAATTTCTTTGTTCAATGTGGGATGCCTTTGTCATCTACGAACTAGATCCTTCATGTCATGCATTTTTTAAATACATTGCAAAGTTTGCTTCAAAAGATGAGATAAGATCATAAATATATCAGGATATGTTGACAATAATTTCCAATGTTGTTAACTCTCAAGATCCCTCTATAGATTCATATAAAAATTTTCTTATTGACACAATTATCGATTGAGATATAGGATCACATGAAACATGTCATATGTTGCTAAAGCTTCTGTTTGTTATTTCTATCTGTAGTTTTGTCTCGATTAATGTTGGTAGGAAAATATTCATAAGAGTTTCTTTGAAGTCATAACAACAAATTTGTGATGAACTATGGGCTTCTTGACCTACACCAAAATAACCCTCCATTCCTTGAGCACTTATCATTGATTGATACTACGTGATCTTGGTCTTTCAGTGTACAACGTAAGAAATAACCATGGAATCCAAGAGATAAACCTACGATAGTTTGAGTATGGCCATAGTTTTGTGAAGTTCCTAACGACAAATCAGACTCCTTAAAGTACACCACCTCACAACATGAAGATATTTGTAGAAATTTATATTACTCACAAGTCTACTTCCTTGATATTACTCGCAATAATTACTTGATATTACACACAAGTCTACTGACTTAATATTACTCACAAGTCTATTTCCTTGATATTACTCACAAGACTCGGCTTGATATTACTCAAATATTTACAACATCACCACCTCAATCATATGAGGATATTTGTAGGACCTAATATTACTCACAAGTCTATTGTCTTGATATTACTCACAATACTAGAGATTGACTCTTGATGCTGCAATCTCAACAGATAACATGAGTAAATCCAATTCTACATGTCACTTATGCTCATGGAGGACAATATAAATATATAGGTCATACAATCAACTTTCCACAAGATATAAATTTAATTGTTATGAATCTTCCTCGACGAATATAAGAATTAGATATATTAATTGTTAGACTAAAAGGGCCTCTATCTAAACATTATGTTTGCATTGTTAGCAGGTCCCGAGTAATGAGTTCTTTGCACTAAAAAATTCGAAATGAAAAATAATATCAAGATGTTAAAATTGATTTACAATAAATTTTATGTCTTCCAAATCAACCAACAGATGTCTCCTCTAGTTTACATTACATAAAATTTGGCATAGCTAAGTCAGAAAATAATGATACTAACATTGATGAATTTGGAAATCATCAACTTGAAACTCATCATTCGTCTTTTACAGCTAGAATGTCGAATGTAGAATGTGAAATAGAAGAGACAAAACTTTGTTTAAATGGAATATTCTTTATCATATTTGCAAAGGGAATGGACAAATATAGTCTAGTCTCCAATAATTGAATACAACACAAAAGGTTTGCTTGACATGTAAGTTCCAACATTGTTTCCCACAATCATTGCATATTGGTTGCAACCACGTTTGAAGATTGTTCATTTACACAGATATGGTTTACACCTGCTCAAGTATTGTGATCATAGGTTTGCAAAACATCCTAGGTTTCGATATTTTTTATTAAACATGATTATGAGACATCAAAGACAAGGAAAAGTGTTTGTATTTGTAAAAAAAACATTGAAGATGTCATACCTACGATAATTAAATATTTACATAAGGAGTTGAATGAGTTCCCAAACACCAAATTAGCTAAAATATTGATGTGTTTTGGTTCACGTCTTCAAGGAACAAAGGAATACTGGAACATATGTTGTAGTGATCTTACTGATATGATAACACAAATTTATTGCTCAACGTTGTTCTTCACTCTAAGTGAAGTTGATATGAATTGGCCAGACCTACATAAAGTTATGCATAATTATGCACCTTCATTTGCAAAAAGTAGAAACAGATGGAAGATCGATAACGTCAAAAACTAATCACATATTGTTGCAATATATATGCATCAACTTTTTAGAGTTTTTCATGAAGAAATAATTGTGAAATATCTTCATGCTAAAGACTATTTGTATAGGTAAATAATTTCAATCTACTTATATTTACTGTAACATTTTAGATTATCACTTAGAGTTTTGTTCTATCCTAACATATTTATTACATGAGATTTTCATAGGTATGAATGGAAACAAAGGGGATCGACACATATGCATGGCTTCCTATGGTTAGAAGGTGCACCAAACATGTAACAATTAGAGTGGAAAGACATGATAAGCATTGATACAAGAAGAAGATACTTTGACAAGTATGTAGCAACATGGAATCCTTGTGATACTCACCACATGAATATAACTATTCATCGAGCACTGCCGGAAGATCCTTCCTTATTAGATACAAGTGAAATATTTAATAGCAATCCCCCTAAATTTCATAATGACAATTCATACTCCTTAAAGTACACCACCTCACAACATGAGGATATTTGTAGAACTTTGTATTACTCACAGGTCTAATTCCTTGATATTATTCACAAGACTTACTTGATATTACACACAAGTCTACTGACTTGTTATTGCTTACAAGTATATTTCCTTGATATTACTCACAAGACTTAGCTTGATATTACTCAAAGCTTTACAACATCACCACCTCAATCGTATGAGGATATTTGTAGGACCTGATATTACTCACAAGTCTAATGCCTTGATATTACTCACAATACTAGATATTGACTCTTGATGTTCCAATCTCAACAGATAGCATGAGTAAATCCAATACTACATGTCACTTATGCTCATGGAGGAAAATATAAATATAGAGGTCATACAATCAACTTTCCACAATATATAAATTCAATTGTTAAGACTCTTTGTCTGTGAATATAAGACTTAGATATCTTAATTGTTAGAAGAAAAGGGCCCGTATATAAACATTATGTTTGCACTGTTAGTTGGTCACGAGAAATGAGTTCTTTGCACTACAAAATACAAAATATTAAATTCTATCCAGATGTTAAAATTGATTTACAATCAGTTTTATGTCTGCCAAATCAACCAACATATGTCTCCTATAGTTTACATTACATAAATTTTGACATAGCTAAGTCAGAAAAGAATGATACTAACATTGATGAATTTGGAAATGATCAACTTGAAATTCATCATTTGTCTTTTATAGATAGAATGTCGAATGCAGAATGTGAAATAGAAGAGACACAAAAATTTGTTAAAAAAGAATCTTCTTTATCATATTTGCATATGGAATGGCCAAAGTTAGGGTTTTCTCCAATAAATGAATACAACACATAAGGTTTGATTGACATGGAATTTCCAACATTGTTTCCCACCAGCATTGCATATTGGTTGCAACAACGTTTGATGAAAATCTATTTACACAAATATGGTTTACACCTGCTCAAGTATTGCGATCATAGGTTTTGATATTTTCTATTAAACATGATTATGAGACATAGAAGCCAAGGATCAATGTTTGTATTTGTGAAAAAAAACATTGAAGATGTCATACCTACGACAATTAAAGATTTCATAAGGAGTTGAATGAGTTCCCAAACACCAATTAGCTAAAAGATTGATATGTTTTGGTTCACATCTTCAAGGAATAAAGGAATACCGGAACATATGTTGTAGTGATCTTACTGATATGATAACACAAATTGGTTGTTCAACATTGTTCTTCACTCCAAGTGAAGTTGGTATGAACTGTTCAGACCTACATAAAGTTATGCATAATTATGCACCTTCATTTGGAAAAAGTAGAAATAGATGGAGGATCGATAACGTCATAAACTATCCACATATTGTTCCAATATATATGCATCAACATTTTAGAATTTTTCATGAAGAAATCATTGTGAAATATATTCATGCTAAAGACTATTGGTACAGGTAAATCATTTCAATCTACTTACATTTACTGTAACATTTTAGATTATCACTTCAAGTTTTGTTCTATCCTAACATATTTATTACATGAGATTTTCATATGTATGAATGGAAACAAAGGGGATCGACACATATGCATGGCTTCCTATGGTTAGAAGGTGCACCACACATGTAACAATTAGAGTGGAATGACATGATTAGTGTTGATGCAACAAGAAGATACTATGACAATTATGTAGCAACATGGAATCCTTGTGATACTCACCACATGAATATAACTATTCATCGAACATTGTAGGAAGATCCTTGCTTACTAGATACAACTGAAATATTTAATAGAAATCCCCTTAACGATTATGATAAATTAACGAATAAAATACAATGACACACTAAATAGAGTGTCCATTCATGTTTATGAAAGAAAAGGATCAACTTACGTGTGTCAATAGAATGCACCATGGGAACTTCAAGGTGAGTCAAGATTATATGTCAATGATAAAAGACATAAAAAATAATAATTTGCACGTAATGATGATAGGTTAAATTCTCATAATGTTTTTCTTTCTTCAATGTGGCATGCCAATGTCGTCTACAAACTGGTTCTTTCATGTCATGCATTTTTTAAATACATTTCAAAGTATGCTTCAAAAGATGAGATAAGATCAGAAATATATCAGGAGATGTTGAAAAAAATTTCCAATGTTGTTAACTCTCAAGATCCCTCTATAGGTGTATATAATGTTTTATTTCTTGAGACAATTATCGATTGAGATATAGGAGCACATGAAACATGTCATGTGTTGCTAAAGCTTTCCTTTGTTATTTCTATCAGTATATTTGTCTCGCTTTATGTTGGTAGGACTATATTCAAAAGAGTTTCTTTGAAGCAATAACCCTCCATTCCTTGAGCACTTATCACTTATTGATATTGCATGATCTTGGTCTTTCAGTGCACAACGTCACAAAGAACATTATGTTTGCATTGTTAGTTGGTCACGAGTGATGAGTTCTTTGCACTACAAAATCTGAAATGACAAATTCTATCGAGATGTTAAAATCAATTTTATGTCTGCCAAATCAACCAACATATGTCTCCTCTAGTTTAAATTACATAAACTTTGACATAGATAAGTCAGAAAAGAATGATACTAACATTGATGAATTAGGAAATCATCAACTTGAAACTCATCATTCGTCTTTTATAGATAGAATTTCAAATGTAGAATGTGAAATAGAAGAGACACAAAACTTTGTTAAAAAAAAATCTTCTTTATCAGATTTGCAGCTGGAATGGACAAAGTTAGGGTTGTCTCCAATAAATGAAAACAACACATAAGGTTTGATTGACATGGAATTTCCAACATTGTTTTCCATGAGCATTGCATATTGGTTGCAACAACGTTTGAGGACAATTCATTTACACAAATATGGTTTACACCTGCTAAAGCATTGCGATCATAGGTTTGCAAAACATCCTAGGTTTCGATATTTTTTATTAAACATGATTATGATACATCAAAGCCAAGGAACAATGTTTGTATTTGTGAAAAAAACATTGAAGATGTCATACCTATGACAATTAAGTATTTTCATAAGGAGTTGAATGAGTTCCCAAACACCAAATTAGCTAAAAGATTGATGCTTTTTTATTCACATCTTCAAGGAACAAAGGAATACTTGAACATATGTTGTAATGAGCTTACTGATACGATAACACAAATTGGTTGCTCGAAATGGTTCTTCACTCTAAGTGAAGTTGATATGAAGTGGTCATACTTACATAAAGTTATGCCTAATTATGCACATTTATTTGCAAAAAGTAGAAATAGATGGAGGATCAATAACGTCATAAACTATCCACATATTGTTGCAAAATATATGCATCAACTTTTTAGTATTTTTCATGAAGACATAATTGTGAAATATATCCATGCTAAGGACTATTGGTATAGTTAAATCATTCCATCTACTTGTATTTACTGTAACATTTTGGATTATCACTTCAAGTTTTGTTCTATCCTAACATATTTATTACATGAGAGTTTCATAGATATGAATGGAAACAAAGGGGATCAGCACATATTCATGGCTTCCTATAGTTAGAAGGTGCACGAGCTTCCTATAGTTAGAAGGTGCACAAAACATGTAACAATTAGAGTGGAATGACATGATAAGTGTTGATGCAACAAGAAGATACTTTGAAAAGTATGTAACAACATGGAATCCTTGTGATACTCCACGGGGACTTCACTTAGTGAACATCTCACATAGCACGTGCGATCGTGGGATATTAAAGAATACCCTTAATTTCTAGAGATATTGACCCAAACTATTTTTGTTAAAACCCCCTCCCAATACTTAAAACCTCCTCCCCACCCCTTTTTATACCTCAATCCTTATAAACCACCCTACCCACCCCCACCTTAAACCCCTCATCTCCCCAATACCTACAATATATTTGTTCAATTTTTAATAATTTTAAAACCCACAATATGAACTAACGTGATAGGATATTGGTCAACAAGTGAATCCCCCGTGTGATACTCACCACATGAATATAACTATTCATCAAGAATTGCAAGAAGATCCTTTCTTATTAGATACTAGTGAAATATTTATTAGCAATCCCCTTGACGATTATGAGAACTTAACGAATAGAGTACAATGACACACTAAATACAATTTTCATTAATGTTTATGAAAGAAAAGGCTCAACCTATGTATGTCGATAAAATGCACCATGGGAACTTCAAGATGAGTCAAGATTATATTTCAATGATAAAGGAAAGAAAAAATAAGAGGGGCGTAATGATGATAGGTTAAATTCTCATAACATTTCTCTTCATTCAATGTGGCATGCCATTGTCATCTACGAACTAGTTCTTTCACATCATGCATTTTTAAATACATTGCAAAGTATGCTTCAAAAGATGAGATAGGGTCAAAAAGATATCAGGACATGTTGACAATAATTTCCAATGTTGTTAACTCTCAATATCCCTCTATAGGTGTATGTGAGGTGTATATAAAATTTTTCTTGTTGAGACAATTATCAATTGAGATATAGGAGCACATGAAACATGTCATGTGTTGCTAAAGATTCCCTTTGTTATTTATATCCATAGATTTGTCTCGATTAATGTTGGTAGGAAAATATTCAAAATAGTTTCTTTGAAGCCAGATAACAACTAATTTGTGACGAACTATGGGTTTCTTGACCTATACCAAAAGAAAACCTCCATTGCTTGAGCACTTATCATTGATTGATGCTGCATGATATCGGTCTATCTCTCTATCTATTTATGTGCTCATCTCTATTTAATTAATTCTGCATGGTCCTTATGTGTTTAATTAATTAATCATCTATTTAATTTCACACTCATAAGATTGTTTCTGAACCTATGATCATATGTATTACCTCAAGTCATATAGTTCCATGCTAAAGTAAATCACTCTAGGGGTAGTTAATCCCTAAAGTAGACTTGTAGCACCCGTTAACTGTTACTAGCCATACATCACATAGTATATCCACTTTACACAGTAAATTGCACCACCTCACAACATGAGGATAATTGTAGAACTTGATATTACTCACAAGTCTACTCCCTTGATATTACTCACAGGCTTACTTAATATTACACACAAGTTTACTGACTTGATATTACTCACAAGTCTACCGCCTTTATATTACTCACAAGACTCAGCTTGATATTACTCAAAGATTTACAACATCACCACCTCAATCATATGAGGATATTTGTAGGACCTAATATTACTCACAAGTCTATTGTCTTGATATTATACACAATACTAGAGAATGACTCTTGATTTTGTAATCTCAACAGCTAGCACGTGTAAATCCAAAGCTACATGTCACTTATGCTCATGGATGACAATATAAATATAGATGTAATAAAATTAACTTTCCACAAGACATAAATTCAATTGTTAAGACTCTTCCTAATTTAATAGAAGACCTAGATATATTAATTGTTATAATAAAAGGGTCTCTATCTAAACATTATGATTGCATTGTTAGTAGGTTGCAAGTAATGAACTCTTTGCACTACAAATCTAAAATTACAAATACTATCGAGATGTTAAAATTGATTTACAATCAGTTTTATGTCTTCTAGATCAACCAACAGATGTCTCCTTTAGTTTACATTACATAAACTTTGGCATAGCTAAGTTTGAAAAGAATGATACTAACATTGATGAATTTGGAAATCATCAACTTGAAACATCCTTCGTCTTTTACAACTAGAATGTCGAATGCAGAATGTGAAATAAAAGAGATACAAAACTTTGTTAAAAAGGAATCTTCTTTATCATATTTCCAAATGGAATGGCCAAATATAGTGTTGTCTCCAATAAATGAATACAATACATAATATTTGCTTGACATGGCATTTCCAACATTGTTTCCCACGAGCATTGCAAATTTGTTGCAACCATGTTTGAAGACCGTTCATCTACACAAATATGGTTTACACCTACTTGTGAGAATTTCTTCTCTATGAGATCTACGAGCTAGAGAAAAATTCACACTCAAAGTATTTGACAAAATGTGCAACAGAACAACAAAAGAGACTGAAAATAGCTGGAATAACACATGTGAAAGGTGCTAATAACTGGTCATATTATTACTTTACATATTTTATATGTTATATTACATATTTATAATACATTGGGGAACATTCATGAGCCCTTGGATCCCATTTGAATGCATACAAGTGTCAGGATAGGATTTGACCCCTAAACCCCCCTAGGTTGACTAATAGGATCCCAAACCTAACCTAATAGTCATGAATCCATGTGTGAACAAGTTAGAAGCATGAACAAGTCATAAATGAGGGAAGGAAAGCATGGGAGAGTGCATGGGTGAGTGGAGGAATATCTAGGAGGAAAATAAATACCAAGGAGACCACAAAAAGCCACATTCACACACACTAGCGCCCTAGGAAAATATGGAAGTTTGGAAGTTGTTTACAATAAATGCATAGCCTGAAATGTTAGGATGTTCAAACTAGAGCACCTCAACTACAATCAATGAGCCAGAATCACCTATTTGACCAATATTGATGACTATAACCTAAGTTAGACCATAGAACATAGCACAAGGACAATGTTTATGTCTCCTAGGTAGATCATTAAGGTACTAAGGTATATTATTGCTCCAACACCCCCTCTTAATCCTAACTTAGTACATATTATTCAAAATGATTTATTAACACCTTGTCAACTAAGGCACAAGTCACCTTTTACAACAAAATTTTATTGATCCATATAACTAAGGTAAGGAGCAAAACCTCATGGGAAAAAACCTCCCCTAAAAAATGGATATGACAGAGATGAAGAAAAAAAGGTCTTCAACATGTCCTTTTATTCATTTGAGTGATATGAAAGAACAAATTCTTGGTGATGGACTTGGTGAAGATGTTGTGGATGCCAAGATCATGCATCAATGCATCAAAGTGTTGTAGACAAAGATCATGTGGAGAGGCCCTTTGATGATCATCATTTGATGATGGAGGGGAATCATAAGAATTTATTTTGATTCAAGAATAATATGATCTAATAGCATAATCAACCATGGAAAAGATATATCTCCAAAATCTTTCCCAAATAACATCCAAATATTCAACAAAAACTGCTTCATGTGTAGATGTCATATCATGAATCGAACCATGAATTTTCTTCCCAATTTGATGAAGCACCTTCATAACTCTGTAAAAAATATCTTGAGGCTCTGAAATATCAGAATATATGTCATACACAGTAGAAAATATCAGCGGTATGGTGTCTCCATGTGTGAATGGGTCCATAGAGAGAGAAGAGTGAGTAACTATATCACAATTGCAATTGACCGAGCCTGGAAGGTATGGAGACTTGAGATTTGAACCATGGGCAGTAAAAGTAAGTCCAGACATATGGAACAATAGTCCCATGATTAGATGTACCAGTAGCAAGGTCTTAAAATTTGGATTTGATGGTACCCATTTGTATGAGCTTGTCCTTCTCTCGAGTGAAATACTCGATGAAATATGTTAGCGCGGGCATCTTCCAATTTCTAGTTGTAAGCTTACTAGAGTGAAATGTTGAAACATATACAGAATAATCTGCCCCCAACTTATAAAGGATGGATAAGATAAGATGATCATATTTCTTCTCTATGACACATTGTTTTAGCTAAGTACTAGCTCTTTAAATTTAGTAAAGAAGTATTCAATGGTCTCATAATGAGCTGGGCTCAGGGATATTAACTCATTCTCAATATGATGTCCTATCATTTCATCTGTCTTCCCAAATAGTGACTCAAGCTTGAGCCAAAATTCATTCGGTGTGCCAAGAATTTCTACATGAAAGAGGAGTTCCCTCCAAGTGTTGATATAGAGCATACCAAATGCTTCATCAAGTCTATTAAAATACTTATCTTTCTCCACAACAGAATTTGGCTCAAGTTCAATCCCCATGGTGACCCGGTAGAGGCCCTTGGACCTCAACTAGATGACCATACCGTCCTTCCATTCAAAATAATTGAATGGAGTTAGCAATTCTTGATTTTTCTCCATCCTGCTTGCATAACCTATGACAAAAATGATGTAGATCCTACAAGAAAAATAGTCAGATTTTCTAGAAATATGTCCTAAACAACAACTCAAACCTATCTAGATTTTTTTGCAGCTCCAACTAGCTATGATACCATGTGATAATTGCTTCTCACAGAGATCTAGGAGCTAGAGAAATATCCACACTAAAATGAGGAAAGGAAAGTATGGGAGAGCACATGGGTGAGTGTAGGAATATATTGGAGAAAAATAAAAGCCAAGGAGACCACAAAAATCCACATTCACACAAACTAGCACCCCTAGTCAAAGATGGAAGTGGTTTACAATAAATGCAGAGTCTGAAATGTCACGATGTTAAAACTAGCACACCTCAACTGCAATTAATGAGCCAGAATCACCTATTTGACCAATATTGATCAGTATAACCTAAGTTAGACAATATAACATAGCACAAGGCCAATGTTTATTCCTCCTAGGTAGATCATTAAGGTACTAAGGTAGATTATTGCTCCAATATTGCTCAAGTATTGCGATCATAGGTTTGGAAAACATCCTAGGTTTTGATATTTTTTATTAAACATGATTATGAGACATCAAAGACTAGGAACAATGTTTGTATTTGTGAAAAAAAACATTGAAGATGTCATACCTACGACAATTAAAGATTTTCATGAGGACTTGAATGAGTTCCCATAAACCAAATTATCTAAACGATTGATATGTTTTGGTTCGCGTCTTCAAGGAACAAAGGAATAATGGAACATATGTCATACTGAACTTACTGATATGATAACACAAATTGGTTTCTCGACATTGTTATTCACTCTAAGTGCATTTGATATGAAGTGGTAAGACCTACATAAAGTTATGCCTAATTATGCACCTTTATTTGCAAAAAGTAGAAATAGATGGAGGGTCGATAATGTCATAAACTATCAACATATTGTTGCAATATATATGCGTCAACTTTTTAGTATTTTTCATGAAGAAATAATTGTGAAATATATTCATGCTAAAGACTCTTGGTACAAGTAAAGAATTTCCATCTACTTGTATTTACTGTAACATTTTAGATTGTCACTTCAATTTTTGTTCTATTCTAACATATTTATTACATGATATTTTCATAGGTATGAATTGAAACAAAGGGGATCAACACATGACGCATCACGAAGATACTTAGACAATTATGTAACAACATGGAATCCTTGTGATACTCACCACATGAATATAACTATTCATCGAGCACTGTAGGAAGATCCTTTATTATTAGATACCAATTAAATATTTATTAGCAATCCCCTTGATGATTATCCGAAATTAACAAATAGAGTACAATGACACACTAAATATAGTGTTCACTCATGTTTACGAAAGAAAAGCCTCAACCTACGTGTGTCAATACAATGCACCATGGGAACTTCAAGATCAATCAAGATTATATGTCAATGATAAAGGTTAGAAAAAATAAGAAGTTGCACGTAATGATGATAGGTTAAATTCTCATAATGTTGTTCTCCATTCAACGTGGTGTTCCAATGTCATCTATGAACCAATTCTTTCACGTCATGCATTTTTGAAATAGATTGCAAGTATGGTTCAAAATATGAGATAAGATTAGAAATATATCAGGACATGTTGACAAGTATTTCCAATATTGTTAACTCTCAGGGTCCCTCTATAGGTGCATATAAAAAAAAAATATTTGAGACAATTATCGGTTGAGATATAGGAGCACATGAAACATGTCATACGTTGCTAAAGATTCCATTCGTTATTTCTATCTGTATATGTGTATCAATTAATGTAGGTAGGGAAATATTCAAAAGAGTTTCTTCGAAGTTGGATAACAACAAATTTGCAATGAACTATGGGTTTCTTGACCCATACCAAAATAAACCTCCATTCATTGAGCACTTATCATTGATTGATATTGCATGATCTTGGTATTTTAGTGCACGGCATAAGAAAGAACCATGGAATACAAGAGATAAACTATGATAGTTTGATTATGGCCACCATTTTTTGAATTAATTCTCTATAAACCATTATTATTATTATCATTATCAGAACAATTGTTATTCACAACTGGAGAAAATTAAGATATTGAGTTTGGCATGGCAATAGGATACATGTGGCATTAGAGACCATTAAAGAATATGATGATACACATCAAGATGAGATTAATATTGAGAATGGCATGGATGAGTGGGAGATTTTGTCTCACCTTCTCCCCCCTAATACTATTCAAGTGTCAAACATTGAAACTCTTAGTCATAGAGTTTTTGACTTGGTCCATGTGTGGATGGACTAGTACAACGAATTCAAATAAAATTTTAGAATACCCAAATAATTTCATTTAAAATATTCATTCAAGTGGATCCATACTAGATCTCTCCCATTCTACATCAACTTCTCCATCCTCATTTTCAGACAAGCAACATCTGTGTTTTGAAACTATTGTTCAACATTTCAATCAAGGAGAAAATGCAGAACCATTAAACATGATCGTTCAAGGAACTGCAAGAAATTGAAAGTCTTACCATATATGACGTTCTCAAGGATAATTACTGAATTCCCACAACCCCACATGGTTACATCATGCTATGATTATTATTGTCATCAATTTGTTCAATATTTATGTAGAATTGCAACAAATTGAATTTAACAACACAACCATATTGAGCCNCAACCATATTGAGTCATAACCATGTAGGAACATTGCAATCCAACATAAGCCATTGTGAATATCACATCCCAACATAACCATAACCATTTATTAATGTCACAATGCAAAANAAGCCATTGTGAATATCACATCCCAACATAACCATAACCATTTATTAATGTCACAATGCGAAAATACCACCAATGGAAGGAACAAATGATGTAATCCATCATATCCCTTCACAAATGTTCCAGTGAAACAAAACCATTATGAAAAAATAATTATACACATTAACATTTGAAAGACGTAACAATAAATCTAATTATAAGACAAAATTTATTAAAAAACATAACCATAATACAACATAAAAGCAATTGAGTATGAGCATGGAGAAAAGTCACCGCGATCCAGTATGAGCGTTCATAAATGTCATAATGCAACCTACACTCTTGAAGCATGTTGGAATCCAACGAAAGCACTCTGATTGAATCTTATAATCCAAGAAAAACAATTAATGAATCTAACCATAACACAACATGAGCATGGAAAAATGTTGCAATACAATGTGCACCTTCACGAATGTTGTAACACAACATAACACTTTATCCATGTGGCAATGCAATATGGACCTTTATGAATGACGTAACACAACATAACACTTGATCCATGTGGAAATGAAATATGGACCTTTATGAATTATGTAACACAACGTAACACTTAATGCACATTGGAATACAACAAAACGATTCAAAGCATAACTGAACCCACCCATTACAAAATTTACATTAAATCTTGTAATACAACATGAGACATCAACTAATACAACCATAATAGAACATACCCATGGAAAAATGAAACAATAAAACTTAACATTAACCTTGGATCAACATAACCCTTTATGTATATCACAATGAAACAAAGCGAGTCCAAATTTAAATTTAACCAAACCCAATGCTTGCAATACATTTTAATAAATCCCATAACGCAACAAAATGCAATAAAGAACATAACCATATTCCAACATCATCATGAACCAATATCAAATTCCATTTTAACACTTAATACTTCTACCATAAATAAATAGAAACACATCATGAAGCAATAATCATAATACATCTACCTTACATAAATCCTCATATAAATTCATATTTACTTTGGTTGTAGCAAAGAGCGATCTTTGGTTACACGTACTCTTGCTGAAGCCGAAGGTGAATCCAGCATTATCCATAAAAGTTGTTTGCACATTTCCTCTCTCCAGTATTTTTCTCGTCGTGGTTACAAATTTGAAATTTAATGTTCTATTAATTAATCTAGTTATAAATTTTAATTTTTAATTAATATTAATGTTTTTATTAATTATTCAAATTTTAATTATTTAGGAATATTATCTATTTTTTTAATAAATATTTGTATGTATTGAAGCAAGCACCTAGGGCTCATCCCATTTGAATCTAAACTACTAAAGGAATCTCTTCAATCTGCCTTTGGTTTACAATTCCGCTCATAGTAGCTTATTAAGCTTTAGTGATTGACGACCAATTGGAGATGATGGATCCCGCCACTCATTTCTCATTCAAGGGTGAGCCTTTATTTATTTAGTAGTGGTTTTCCTGCCAATACGTTTCACTTAGTATAACCTCATTTCTAGGTTCTGATAAATCGTTCTCATGATACCACTCTCTTAGTATCTCCGAAAGTATATCCCCCATATTTTGGGTAGGTCACCTCACCATAGAAGGAAGTACGCTAGGGAATACTGAATAAACTTGGGAGAGACCACTCACTAAGGAGAGTTAAGGCCCGTGGGGTGTTTAGCGTGCAAAAAACAAGAAGGTTCTTGACACCAACAGCTCTGTATGTGTTCTCTCGCTAGGCCCTACATTTTTCTAAGCTTCTTCTATAGCATACGTGTTTTATCGCTATAGGGTGTGAATCTATGCATTTTCCCGAAGTCTCACACACACCCCAAGCCACTATAGAGGCGATAAATAAAGAAAGATGAGGTTATCAATTTGTATAAACAAGGGACTTTTTGACCTCTTATTTCGTTTGGTTTTTATCAGTTTTTTGTTATGAATCTTTACAGAATTTTCAAAACGTCCCAAAATCACTGCTAGATATTACAGAGTGTAGGTGTTGGGGGTTTTCCTGTCACATGATTTCATTTTTGAGCTAAAATCGCCCAACAAACAACATAAATTATAGATTTTCTGAATTAAATTCACTGAATTCCAGTATAAAAACAGCTTGAAAGTCAAAAAATCCCCTAGTTAGATAGCTCCATGAGGTTATTGCTGATGATCATGATTCTTTGGATCATAGTGCACCCAAAAAGCTATCCCAATTTGGCAGGATCTATCTCGATTATCCGTAGTTATATGGGCTTTAAGATACAGCTGTGAACAAATGTTACTTTTTTAAATTCTTCCTTAGTAACCCATTAGTCCCATTCTATCTCTGATAGTTTTTTGTTGCTCCACTTCTTCATCACCATTTCTCCATAACTCTGGGTATCAAGTAAGAGATCCACCAATATTTTGTAACCATCGATACAAATGGAAACCCAATTAAGACAAATCCTCTAGGACCAGGTTGTAATAACTGGCTTCCAAATGCTGAGTTACTAAGACAACTACTTCCTCCTATTATTCCTACAGGTACTGAATAACTAACAGAATTACAAAAGATAGATGATGTCAGTAGGTTAAAAAAAGAAGTTACCAGATAATTTGGAGGTTCCAGGTAAGTGTAAAAAAATTAAGCTACTGATCTATTCACAATAGTTAATAGCAATGAGTTTTTTAAATATGGAAAATCCATTATTCTTCAAAAGAATGAAGCATGCAACATATAATAATTGCCAGTACGTATTTATCTAATTGCAAGTATTTATCCTCTTCAAGGAAAGAGCGCATAGCAAGGACAAGACTGATCTTTTGTTGCACTTGGCACGAGATGCAAAATATAGGGCACTTTTTCTCAATGAACAACAGATTATAGTGTAAAATAGCTTAGTAGAGGTAAGAGTTGCTAATAAGAGTCGGCACTATAATCTATGCAAACACAAAATAAGAATAACTATAGGCAGACCAAAGGGTACGCACTGCACAGAGGCCAAATTGGCTTTGAACCTTACCTAGTAAGCTATGTTAACACAGTTTAACCCTTAACCATGATACAAGAGCAGATGTATTGCATCAGAGCAAGGTCATACATGAGTTGATACCTTGCCAATAGCTTTCAAATAGTAACTTATGTAGGGTTTTACCATAACATGCACATCACAAAGGCATAGATCACTTTTACTTTAAAGGAATTACCATAATAGGCACTAATTAAATTAAAGGAAAATAGGTAGATAAGCTTATACACTTTAAGTTCTACCCACACTAGTAGTTCAATGGTTTAGATTTCTTATTTACTAGGGGCACATAGCATAGAGCATTTATTTAGAGCGACCACTTCACTATGGCGAAAAATATTTTACATGCAACAGAGTAATAAATGTTGGGGCTGCAGCACTGTGGACCATTTGATCTCAAACAGGTTGAGATCCAATGACCCACAATGATGTCACTGCAACATTTATTACTCTATTGCATGTTGAATATTGTTCACCCTTCACTATATCTAGCTTTTACACTATATAGCTTACAAATCAACTAAGCCACCTGCACCGTAGATTTTTTTTTACCTTGGTCTCCAATTGGTGCTCGAACCTTGGCTCCCATGTTAACATCTACCTGGGCTTATTCCTCTGATCTAGCACTAGTTTTGGTTGGAGGCTGCGTCATCTATATATGCATATACAAGGTCAGCAAAATGTACTCCCATCCATCTGGACCCATCCAAACTCTAGCGCATCCATCCAATAGCACATCCAAATGCAATAAATGCCTACCTATATCGATCATATGTCCATGTCTGAGGCCAGGGCCAGAATCCTTCCCAAACATAGCATGTATGCAATCCACACCATTAAACTATCCCTTATTTCTGCACAATCGACTACACTTGTACCTTATTCATATCCATAGCTAATCTCATATATAGACACAAACACACAGGGTGGACTATGAGCCTTCAGATATCAAGGGTATTCATATCCATAGGTAATCTCGTATATAGACACAAACACACAGGGTGGAGTGTGAGCCTTCAGATATTGAGGGTAAGTATTGACCAAGGCCATTCCTTGTAATATCCCACTAGTCTTCTCCTTAACAACCCCACTAGAGATAGGGCCCAAAAAAGGGTGTATACAATATTCCATACTGCTCACCAGACAAGGTAGGTTAAACTCACGTAGTGTATTAACCATCAAAATTCAAACTCATTGCAGGCTACAAAATATGAATCGGAGAACGACCAAATAAAGGATAAGTTTACCTAATAGTAGCTGGCATAGAATATAATGAATCGTCAGCCCAATTTTTTTTATTTATTTTTTTAAGTATTAAGGTTGTAATAGTTATCCCGTTATTAAATAATTTTAACTATAATGATATTTTTATTTAATGTTATTCATAGTGTTATTAGGTTTTCTAATGTGTTTTAATAAAGCACATAATTATTATAGTGTTAATACTTAATACTTTTTTCTAGTATTATTAAGTAAATGTTATTAAAATGTCTAAAATTTTTAAATTTGTTTTAATTTTTTTTAAGTTGTTTAGAAGTTTTTATTGTCTATATTAGGTTGTTTAATTAGTGTTCACGTTGTTAATTAACAAATTAGTTTTTTAATGATTGGTTTCCATGTTTCTTCAGTTTCAGGCCATCATTGTGGTTGAAGTTTCTCACGCATTTTTCAATTTCTATGGCTTTTCAAACTTTCCTTTTGTAGTAATTTGGGACAATCGCTAAGACTTTTGAATTTTCTAGGAAAATGTGATGATTTGTGTTGTAGGAATGTTTTGCTATGGCTGATTTTTTTAATCTTTCATGTCGAAGATCTACTCTGTGTTCTTTTAACCTAGTTGTGATTGACCTTCCAATCTCACCTATGTAGGCCTCACCACAGGAACAAGGTGTTTTGTAGACATCTTTTTGGTGCTTTGAATCAATAGGATCTTTGGCTTTATCGAGCATAGTTCTTAGTGAATTAGGTGTCGCAAATGCCACCTTTATGCTTTTCTTCCTTAGGACGTTAGCGATTTATCACCAAAATAATTAATAAAAACATTAATATTAATTAAAAATTAAAATTCATAACTAGATTAATTAATAGAACATTAAATTTCAAATTTAAAAAATTGAAAGGAATAATATTACACTTTATCATTAAAGAAACTAAAAAAAACTTTATAAAAATTGGTTTGAAAATAGGTAATAAGAATAATATCAAATAAAAAATAAAAAAAATTTAATAATTTAAAAGCAAGACCTAAAAACTAGAAAAACCTTAGGTTTTGAAAATTTCATATTTATTCTTGACGTCCGAATGCAAAAAAGAGTGAGAGTCTATTTCTCCTGAGGATGAACCTGCTTAACAAGTTCGAAACTTGTTGACTGAGAAAACTCTTACCACAGATCTCCTTTCATTTTTAAAATATTCAAATTTCTTCAATTTTTAATGTTTCAAATTTATATCCTTTTAAAGATTCAGGTGTTCAAACAGAAGAAATGATCTCATGTGAAGATGGTCCATTTGTAGATTGTTAAGGACAATTACCACAGAAAGAACAACCACATATCAAAGCTATCCTTGACAAAATAATTTCAAAGAAGACCAGAAACAAAGATTATTTTCAGTATTTGGTCAAGTGGAAAGGTCAGCCGTCTAAAGATGATGCACAAATGACTGAACTAGATATTTCCAAGTACAATGTGAACCTTGAATAACTATTGAATATTTATTTTCTTCCCTCGGGGTATGATGTAGGAGCATCAATTCAAGGCCCTATGTTTGCTGATTGAGCAGAAAATGCTATTTTTCTGCTTCCGTGTATCATTTCTAGAAGGATAGGATTTGTTTTCAATTCTTGTAATATGTTTTATAGATACAATTAGTTTGGATGTAATAATGATAATTTTCCACTGATGTCCTCGAATATTCCAAGAGTTTTCTCTAGGATAGGTTAGTTGTAGATTTACTTTCTTAGGAGTTCAGATCCTTCCTATCCAGATCTAACATTTTTATTAAAATGTCAAATGTAATGATTAGATATATGAGTGGGTGTGTATGAGAGTGTTTGTGGTGTGGTTAATGAAATGAAGAACAAAGTAATAGCCTCTGTGTGAATATTTGTAAATTATGTCTTCTTTTAAATAACCAGAAGCATGTAAAATTATTTATGTCTATGAATATTCGAAGTTGAAAGAAATTTTTAGAAAATTCATGAAGATGGATATGTGTTTATGCGAATGCTACAAGAAGGAAATTGATTGTTTCATGGATCAATTAGAATATAGTAGTCTGAGTTAAAAACATGTGACTTAGACAGATCTACGGTTGTGGATGAATTTTGCAGGAGAAAAGAGTACAGGAGATAATAGATCCACAAAGTAAAATTGAAGTTTTGCACCTAATCTCATATCAATAAATGGGGACTAAGCCGTAAGATATCAACAATCGAGAATGGTTTCCGCAATGCAAAGGTGCGGGATTGTTGAAGTTGTGAACAATTAATTGCAGAAGAAAAGTTGTGAGAAACGAATTGCGGAAGCAGTTCGATGAAAAGTCGAAAATACGACCTGCAATCTGTAATCTGCAATCTGCAATTACAAAAGGAGCCTTGAGACCGCATAATTGCGGAAAATTTGTTACGAAACCTTTGTTGTGAAAATTCAGTTGCAGAAATTGAGTTGTGAAAATAAGCTTGCAGAATTGAGCTTGTGGAAGAATATTTTAATCGATGATTTATGTTGATTAGGATAAGATAGGCCTTCTAGCTCTTACCTAGAATCACCCAATGTTAGGAGTCGATAGACATAATCTTGACAATTAAACCTCTTAGTATAATTTCAACTATTAATTGAATCCTCTCTTTCAAATACACATGTTTGAGTCCTTGAACTTAATCGAAAGTGTGCTAAACCAATTGGTGAAGCCTACCTTGAACATATACTATTGAATTTCAAACTAAAAAAGGACATGTCGATGAGATCTACAACTAAAACCCTAAGAAGAAATGCAAATCCTAAATAAATTTTCTCTTTCCTATAAATGTGTCTCAATGTCAACAATGAATGGACATATTGTAAAGCAATTGTTGAGGCCCCCTTTCGAAATCCATTATTAGATGGTAGATTAATATAGAACAAGACAATGATTTGAAAAAATAAAACCATGATTGTATGTGTAATAATAGTATATTTTAAGAAACATATATTTTATTATTTTGTATCATTTGTATATGTTATGCAACATAGATTTTTCTATTGTGTATCATTTACTTATTATTCACATGTTCTGCTTTTATTTATAATGTGACATTTTCTTGACTATTATTGATCGTATTATTTACTTATGATGACACTTAAATTCTTTAAATGATATATGTTTAATTTTCAGAAGATTTACATTAAGTTCAAAGGAAAATGGATGTTAAAAAATTCAATCACTATTCAACTGTGTGCAATAAATATATTATAGATGAACCAAGGATCAGACGTCAATTTCAAATCAATGTTTTGCATCATGGGAGAGGAAACATTTCAAAGCGTGAAATTCAAAAAGAGATAGGGAAAAAATCTAGAATCACTCATACACAAAAAATATTTGTTTATGTATTTCGCACATATGCCTAAAGATCGTCAGGTTTTGGTTTGATATATGAAAAGTTAGACAATGCAATAAATTATGAACCTAACCAAAGTTTTCTAAAAAACGAAATTTGTGATTTTAGTAGTAAAACATAAAAAAATGAGAAAAGACAAAAGAAAATTTGTGGCATAATTCCAAGAAAAAAAAAGGACTTATAAGCAACATGTTTCATCGTCTATGAAGATACAAAAAAATAGATTTAAAGTACATTTTGTAATTTTCATATCATTGTTTTCTCTATAGTATATAAACATGTAGTTGTATAAATGTGCTAAACATATTTGATAAGTTGTAATGTATTTTTTGAATTTTGGTTCATTCATAAATAATACATTCTAGAATTGTAATTTATTTGTAAGTAGTTTATAGAGTTTTTATCTTAATTTAAAAAAAAAGATATTTTCTTTAAAAATGTTATCATGTTGATGATAACTATGTATTTAAATGGTTTTTTAGTTACTAGAAAATGGATCCCATCGTTTGGAGTATATTCCTAGTGAAGATTCTATAGATGAGACTCCTATGGCTTCCCTTTTCAACATTGATATGCTTTCGATCCATTTCTAGACAATGTGAACAACTATTGTCCAAACCAACTTTCTTTAGTGCTTATCAAAATAACCATATAACATAGACTTGTTTTTTAGTTCAATTATGGGGACACTATCAAAACTATATCGTGTATAAATTTATCACTCGTATAGGATTTGTATCTCTGTTGCATGTTCCTTATTTAGAATATATATATATGATTGAATCTACAACTGGTTCAATCATTTTTCTATTTAAATATTTTCCACTACCAAGGCATAAGGACTATTGCATCATAAATCCATTCATAAAGTGTTTTTTTAAATGAAGGCATCATTGATATAGGAGTTCATGGTTTCTTTTCACTCATAGGAAATACCTGTTAGGGGAAACATGGATGGATACTTCTACATCATCAACACAATGGATACAGTTCTAAATTTTTTATCTATAGCAATATGAGAATAATTTGGAGAGAAACCATTGGTATTGATGGTGAACCCATTTCTCCTAAAGATGCATTTTTTTATAAAGTTAAGTCATATTGGCTACATGAAAATAGTTTCTAAGGAATACACCTTGTATGTGTACAGAATGTACTCAATGAACATTGAATGGAACATCTCACGTGCCCA
>LPNX011213224.1:0-25363 GCA_001517045.1 Pseudotsuga menziesii | reverse complement strand
GGACTTATAACAGGCCAAAGAACAAGCAAACTTTGACACAAAAATCACAGTTTTCAGGAGTATACGCGACTGTGTATTAGTGCAGGTCGCGAATGATGCACGACTGTACAATGGAACAACCCACGTATGAGACTCAGTATTCGCGACTGTCCAGTGGGACAACCCGTGAATGGGTGTAAAAATAATTCTCAGAAACAGAGAAAGACCCAAGACTTTCAAATGCTACAGTAAGTAAGAAAGCAAGACAAAAAATCACAAACAAAACTTCGAGCAATGACTGGTCAGGACAACAGAAAAAGACCTAAAGCAGACTTGGCTTCCCCAACGGAGTCGCCAGTTCTGTTGTACAGGATAATTCACCTAATAACCTAGGTCTGGGGGTTACCAACATAATCTAACACTTGCAGACAATTTGACTTTAAAAGCACAGAATAGGAAATAGGAAAGTAGCAGGAACTTACTTGTAAAATACGAAGGTTGATCCAAGCTAGCTTCTCCCTCTCTGATCCACTTCCAAAGTCTCCAAGATAGTTCCTCCTTCACCTGTTAATAAACGCTCTTCCAGATACAAAGCAATTCATATATATAGATGCAGGTTAAGCAAATCATATATCATATTGAAATGTAAACATTTACCAATCCACAAGATATGAAACACATCTGGAAGAAGTAATATCTTTAGTAACAATAATAGAAAGAGTTTAGGTTACAACCCAATGTCTGAACAAGGACTACTCTGTCACCAAAGGACTCTAAGTTTCTCTGCTCCAAAGATTTCTGTAGACAATCCACCAGCATAACTTTGCTCTCCAAGTATGATTATCAAACCTCCTCCCCAAGGCCTCTATTTATATGGGGGAAATGAGGCAGTTCTCAAAGGTTGGGGAGGTTATAGTAGTTAATGGGATTAAGGTAAATGAGTAAACTAATCTCCCATTAACTCGTGTTTTTAAATAATAATTTTGAGGAAACCATACGCGGGTCTGTAGTAGAGCAACCCGCGTATGATACGCGACTCTATACCAGTGTAACCCGCGTATATATGTATGCGCGATATGCTGAACATGATACTCGCGTATGATGCGCGAGATGCCAATAGATATAGTCGCGAATGCTACTCAAAATCTCAAAATGGCAAAGTAATCAGCTGGGCATATAGGCAATGTATTTCATCATCAACCAAGGTATAATGAAACTAGGCAAACCTCAATCCATAAGTGTCCTTTTGTGTGCTGACCTGAGGGATGTCAGCACTCGGATGGAGAGGTGCCAATCAGGTGTATAACAGAGAGGTTCCAGTTCTAGAGGGAGATGAGGCTCAAAGCCTTACACAAGAAGAACTTGGTCAAGGCCAAGAAGATCATTGCTGATTCAGTCACGAATCAACTTGTACTACAAGTGTCTTCCTTAAAGACACCAAAGATGTTTGAGTCCTTGAACAAGCTGTTTGAAGGGAAGAACTAAAATCAGAATATGACCTTAAGAAACCAGTTGAAGAATGTGAAGATCCAGAATGCAGAGACCATGCAGTCATACTTTACAAGGGTCTCTCAAATCAAACAACAACTTGTAGCGGTAAAAGAAGAAGTGAAGAATGTGGCAGTGGTGATGTCCACCTTGAAGGGCCTCCCAGGATCATGGGATTCATTCATTCGAGGAATGTGTGCCAGAAGGAAGTAATTATTTTCACCAGACTCTGGGAAGAAGAAGAAGCTTGTCTCATAAGAAGAGAAGAAGAAATATGGGAGAAAATTGAAGATCAAGCTCTCACCATTCAAAGAAGATCCCTCAAGCGATGAGGAATATGAAGAACTCAATTCTTGACGAACCTCTTATCCATATTATCATTTGGATAAGAAATGATGATTTCATGAATGAGGAAGATGATAAAGCAGAATGATTAAGATGGAGTCTACCCACGAAACAAATAAAAGATAAGTATTCAATTGTCATTTCATGATATCGTTTTGTTATGCATTTGTTTATATTCAGTTGATGTATTATGCATGATAGGATGCTTGCATTAACGACAGTATACTACTAATATGCATGTAATGGGTAAGTAGCTCATGGTGCTATACAACTCTCCATTGCTATTTGTCTAGAATGAAACCTCTTTGCTGACATATTGGATTAGTGCACAATCTCAATGATGTCATGGTAGAGATGGAAGGCATCTAGAAAGTTTATGTGAGATATGGATGAATGTTGTATTGGCTAAACAATTGCATGATGCATAAGAATTTGTCGTTATGCATATGTTTTATGAAATATTTCTAACCATGCAAGTGGTGCATTTGAATTGTAGGAAAGGTCCTGTACAACCTCCTACAAGAAAAGAAGGATGAGACTTGTTCCGAAGAACAAGTGATGACAATTCAAGATTCACTCCAATAAACATGAATTTAAAGCTCCTAGGTTCAGAAACACCATGACGAAAGAAAGAGCTTCAGAGAGCGGTAGATCCACCTCGAAGGATGAAGACCACCATGGGTACGAGAGATAACTCAAGATGAAGAAAAGAAGGCTATGAAAGAAGCTATGATCAAAGACTAACAGTTGATCATGGGGAATGATGTATACGATATGATTTCGAGACATAAAGGGAAGTACATAGTATCTTCCATATGGATCTACAAGAACAAGTGTACAAAGCAAGGTTCGTGATTTGCCTTAGAAAGAATAGACTATGACATGACATACTCTATTGACTAGACCTACTAGAAGTATATATCAAGCATAGAACCACCTGTACAGAATGAAGAAGGAAGATGATACTCCACTTCAGGGGGAGTGACTACAGAAGATATCTGAGTTCGACATGGTACGACATGATGGACAGCTTCCTGATGGATCGAGACTTTACCAAGAGTAAAGTGGGTTCCAACCTTCAAGGTTGAATGCAGAAGACTAGGATATGTTGATGACCTGACAAGACGAACTCATGGAAGATGTTATGATGAAATAATACTAGAATGATGTTTGGGATATAATACTCAAACCAGAAATCAAGAATGTGGTATCTTCCAAATGGATTTGTAAGATAAAATATGCTGCTGATAGAAGTAAGGAAAGACTTGTGGCTTCTCTAAAGAAAGAGGGAATTAATTCTGAAGAGACACTTACTCCAGGAAGCAAGGTACACTTCCTTCATAACTATGATGGTAGTTGCTTCCATGATGAAGTAAAGACAAGCCTTCCTTAATGGTATAATTGAGGAAGAAATTTACATCGAATAGTCACGAGGTTTTGAAGTTGAAGACAGATGGAATCACGTATGCAAGTTGAAGAAGGCCCTCTATGGCCTGAAGCAAGCTCCTAGAGATTGGTATGGAAGAATAGATAGTTTTCTGATGAGCATGGGCTTTGACAAGAGTAAAGACGATCCTAACCTTTACTACAAGGTTGTATAAGATGAACCTGTCATACTATTACTATATGTGGATGATCTATTTCTGGCAGGGAATGAGAAACGGATCATGGAAAGCAAGAAGAAACTAGCAGAAGAATTTGAGATGAAAGACTTTGGTTTAATGCATTATTTCCTAGGTCTAGAAGTATGGCAAAGTTCAGAAGGAATCTTTCTCAACTAGGCAAAGTATGTAGTAGAGATATCGAAAAGATTCAATATGTTGGAATAAAAAGCCATGGCCACACCCATGGATTCCAACTTGAAGTTGTTAGCTGATGACTCATAAGAGTTAGTGGATGTGACTCAATACAGACATATTATTGGGTCGTCAAATGTCTCTAACAAATACCAGACCAGACATTTGTTTTGCTGTGAACACCTTGAGTCAGTATCTAGTTCAACCTAGATGTGCTCACCAAATAGCTGCAAAACATGTGATGAGATATTTGAAAGGGACTATAGACCTTGATCTATACTATGATGGAAACCATGACTACAGATTGTATGGCTATACAAATGTAGATTGGGCTGGAAGTATCTCAGACAGGAAAATCACATCAGGTAGATGCTTTTGTTTGGGGTCTGATATGAGTTTATGGTTTAGCAGGAAACAGTCCAGTGTTTCTCTTAGCACGCCTGAAGCAGAATACATAACAGATTGCTCTGCTAAGTTGTGAAGTCATATGGCTTTGGAAGCTGATATCAGGTCTCTTGGCCTGAAGATGGATACTACAATGATTCTATGTGATAACCAGAGTTGTGATGACAGAGAACCCTGTGTTCCATTGTAACACATAGAAATCTGATATTTCTACATATGAGATAAGATACAGATGATGATGTTTTAGTATTTACATGATGTAGATGCAGATGATCGTGATTCAGTATTTCTATACTAAATATAGAGATGATGATGTTTCAGTATTCTCATACTGAAGAGATAGATGATTTTTCAGTATTTACATACTATAGATGCAGACTCATGGTGATTCATTATTTCTATACTAAAGATATAGATGACGATGCTTTCAGTATTCACATACTGGAGATACAGATGGTGTTAGTTCAGTATTCACATACTGAAAATATAGATGATGATGTGCTGACGAAGCCTCTGTCTCGGATAAAGTTCGAACACTTTCAAGACAAGCTTGGTGGTGTTCGGAAAGACCTTCCCCAAAAGGGGGAGTAGTGATGTTGCAGTTGGTTTGTATCATCCCTGGGCACTTTCCCTAAAGAGATCCGGTGATTGTATCATCCCGGGACATATGTCTAGAATGGATCCGGTGACTTCAGTCATTGAGAATGTGGTGGGATTGTATCATCTGTGAACCTCGGTTCAGAATGGATCCGGTGATTGTATCATCCTGGGACATATGTCTAGAATGGATCCGGTGACTTCGGTCATCGAGAATGTGGTGGGATTGTATCATCCATGAACCTCGGTTCAGAATCGATCCGGTGATTGTATCATCCCTGGACATATGTCTAGAATGGATCCGGTGACTTCGGTCATCGAGAATGTGGTGGAATTGTATCATCCGTGAACCTCGATTCAGAATGGATCTGGTGATTGTATCATCCTGGGACTTATGTCTAGAATGGATCCGGTGACTTCGGTCATTGAGAATGTGATGGGATTGTATCATTCGTGAACCTCGGTTCAGAATGTATCCGATGATTGTATCATCCCGGGACTTATGTCTAGAATGGATCCGGTGACATCGGTCATTGAGAATGTGGTGGGATTGTATCATCCATGAACCTAGGTTCAGAATGGATCCGGTGACTTCCGTCATCAAGATGGTGGTAGGATTGTATCATCCTTGAACTTTGGTTCAGAATGGATCCGGTGATTTCGGTACTCAAGAACGTGGTAGGATTGTATCATCCCTGGTCTGTAAGTCCAAAAGAGATCCAAAGACTTCTTTGTCTTTGTACTGTGATTTGCAGGTTGTTGCTGATGATGATGAGGTTTCTGATTGAAAGATCAGAGTGTGATGATGATGATGTTTTGATGATGATGTTGTTGAAGATGATGTTGCTGATCGAAAGGTCAAAGTGTTGAAGATGATGTTGCTGATCGAAAGGTCAAAGTGTTGAAGATGATGTTGCTGATCAAAAGGTCAAAGTGCTGAAGATGATGTTGCTGATCGAAAGGTCAAAGTGCTGAATATGATGTTGTTAATCGAAAGGTAAAAGTACTGAAGATGTTACTGATCGAAGCAGTCAAAGTATTTATGATGATGAAGACTGAAGATTGAAGATGAAGACTACATAATGTTGAAAAGCTTCCAATGATTTATAGATGTGTTACCCTGATGATGTTGATGATGTCATATCTCTCTCTCTCCTATTATTGTTGTTGTTGATGTTGTTATAGAATACCCTTCTTGTTAAGGGGGAGAGTTGAAATATTGTAACTTTGAAGAATATTCTATATGTATCTTTTTGTGGTCCCCAATGGTCCTATCGGGAGAACCACTTGTATTACTTTGTACCCCGATGCTCCTAATCGGAAGAACCAATAAGAGTCATGAGGTAGTCCCCTCTAATTGTAAAGGCGGGTCATTAGCACCCCAGTGTGGTTACTTGAGCCTACACGTGTAACTCGAGCCTACATGAGTTATCTCGAGCCTACATGTCGAATGAGTTATCTTAAGTGAACAGATGAATATAAATAGAGGTGTAGCGCTCCTCATTTGGAGCACACACTCTAACTTGTATAGCGCATTAGTGGAGAAGAGAAGAGTAGTAGGAGAAGGAGGAGGATCGGGCTTTGATCTCCTTGTTGGTTTTATCTTTTACCTTTTTGAGGCATCTATATTGAGGAAGCTTTTGCTGGGTTTTTCCCTTTAGGGTTTTCCCAGGATAAATCTGTGTTGTTCTTGTGATGCTGTTTCTTTCAGTGATCCTATTTATATGCTTTTGTTATGAAAATGAAATGAAATACTGATGTCTTAGCTAAGCATATGTAAATTTAACAGACACCAAAGAGGATGTTTGAGTAATGATAGGAGAGGGAATGGTCATGGTAATGTGAGTGGTCAAAGGAGAAATGTTTTGAACAACAACTATTTTAGAGATTGAAGATAAGAGTGGCTTTGAAGATTCAGAAGATGGGAAGTGGAGATTGACAACTGGAACTGGTGAGGAAGACACTAAATCCTTTTCAGTACCAGATGATGTTGATAGAGTAACTGAGGGTAAATGTACGGGAATCTTGAAAATTGGTGGTTGTGAATTGCTTTGAACAGGGGCTATTTCAGGGATACAAGAGAGCAGTGCGGTTGAAGATTCGGAAGATGGGAAATCGAGATTGAGAGCTGGAAGTGGTGAGGAAGACACCAAAACCTTTTCAGTACGAGATGATGTTGACAAAGTAACTGATGATAGCTCTAGGGGAATCTTCAAAATTGGTGCTTCTAAAATGTTTTGACAAGGTCTATTTGAATGATTGAAGAGGAGAGTGGGATTGAATATTCAAAAGATGGGAAGTGGACATTGACAACTGGAAGTGGTGAGAAAGACACCAAAGCCTTTTTAGTACCAGACGATGTTGACAGAGTAACTGACGGTAGGTGTAAGGGAATCTTGAGAATTGGTGCTTCTGGAATAACAGTTAGTGAGATGGAGGTTTGCACAGGATGAGATGTGACAGCTTCAGGTGTAGAGGTCAAATCCTAATGCAATTGAGCCAATGCAGGTGATAAGGGTTAGTCAGCGCCCCACCTCTGATTATATGAGGGATACGAACAACCAAACCAATAGGTAGGATCGACCGCCAACTGTTCCTACAGGCAAGGTAGATAAAGTATGAATGGATGAAAGGAGCAATGCTAAATACAAGCAGCTAGAAACAGAAGAAGATTGTGAAACTGTAGAGACAGGGATAAAACGTTTCTTACCATCACCATTCAACAGATATGTGAATGATTGCAAATAGTGATCCACCTCTTCAGTGACAGGTGCAGAGGCTATCACATCTTCTTCTAAGTATGAATCAACCAAATCGATAGTAGGAGCTATAAAGGAAGAAGCCTTCACCTTCAATATTTTGAATGGTTTTTGTTCAGCTATTTCTTGATTATCACTTGGTTGACTAACTGCAGCAATCACCCATATATCAGTAACAATCTTAGCAGCTATAGCTGCTTGAGTATTTAGCACAGAGGTCATCATTGCCAGCTTCTGTTTTGACTGTGTTGATGTAAGTATTAAGGATTTGACCTGTTGGGTAACTGGTACCTCTGGAAGGTCTTCCATTAGACATTTTCCCTTGTCTCCATCCAGAAAAGTTGCCACTGATGAATTTTTCGTTGCTTTGGCTTCCTTTTCTTCTCTGTCCTTTCTTACTTTCTCCAAGAGGCCAATCTGCAGTGCCCTGTAACAATGAATCTTGTCTTTCAGTTCCTTTTGATGTTGCAAGATGTGGGCTTTCTCATCCTTGCTTTTGGATATCCCCAATAGTTCAAAAAATTTACTAACACCCTAGTAAATGGAATCATCGGGAATTTCCTCATGTAGATAATTAATTTTGATATGGTACTGCTTAAAGTGGGCATCAAGGAATCCCTTGGGATCATGTTTTCTCTTGCTGGAAAAACCAAGCTTCAAGGACTGTATCTGTTCACCCAATACTACATCCCAAGTTAAAGTTGGGATAACCAATGATCCAAGGCTCATAGGGAATTTGGGCCAAGCTTTTTTCTTAGGGCCAATCAGCTTCCTGTAAACCCCGTCATTGACAGTTTGGAAAGCCACTTCTTCTAGAACCAACCTGTCAGGGACAATTCTAGGTAGCATACGATCAATGTTGCTACCATATATCCTGATGTACGAAAAATACTCACCAGCATACCAGTCACCCTGCATTGAACCAATCAAAGTTGTGGCTTTAGGTGAAAATGCAAAAGCTTCCTTCTTGAATATTGAAAAATATATGGTGCCAAGGAAGTGTTCACATATATCATAGAACCTGGTTGCATAGTTAGTATCCCATAGTTCTAAATAATAAATGGGAACTGGGGGGTCTGAAAAACTCCACTTCCATCCCAAATTGGGATATTGGACTCATCGCAAAATATATCATAAATGAAGGCTGAAAAGAAGAAATTGGGTTTCTTTCTAGCAGTGGCCTTCTGGTAGTATTGGAAAGAATTTTTGAGTTCTAGGGACAAGATGGATGCCCATGGGAAAGAATCATTGGTTGCTAAAACATGATGAGCTACTGGAGCCCATTCATCCTTGAACACATAACAATTAGGAAGGCCATACAGTCTGCATAACATAGTTGCCAATAAGGAATAGGGTTATTTGAACAAGGTAACAGGGTAAAGGCCGTCAGACCTCTTCGAGATTTTACTAGGTTGGTGCATCAACGATTTTAACATTTCTTCGAAATTGAACCTACTTTTGGAGGATTTTGCAAATTCTACATTGAGGGGTCTTCTTACCGGTTTAAGGGCATAAGCCTTCGTAAATACCCCGGGACGGAAATTGGCTATCTCTAACCCTCTACTATCGTTCAAAGAACTGTCTTTCGGGTCCGCATGTTCTACTATCCATTTGACCGCGTCATTATAGGGGAGGATAGCAGGTCTAGAAGCAATAGAATGAAGTCCAGAATCCATGATTCTTTCGTAAGACAACTGGTTGTCTTGAATATCAGAAAATTTGTCATTGTTAAAAATTGCATAAACCCTAGGCGATTCAATTTGGTAGGTATCAATGATTCTTCCACTAGTATCTGAGAAAATACCAAAGTTCAAATCCTTGGTTAACATATACTTTTGCAAGTTTTTGCAGCGGGTAGATCTTGCCATTGTTGCAAATTGGAAAAACTCTGTTTAAAAGAAAAAACAACGGAAAGCGAAAATTAAAACTAATTCAGGCTTGACTACGGTAATAAATTGAATGAAGAAATGACCAAGATACTAACCTGTAATCGAACTAGATTGTGATGAAGTTGCCTGGTAAAATTCATGCACTGCAGTAATTCATGCAGCGCAATAATTCGCAACAGTAAAAAATTGGTAAAGAAATTGTAAAAGACCAGCCTATATATTGTACGCGGGTCAAATAAGGAAAGCAGGATTAAAACAAATGGACAACAGAGATTAAACCTGGCGGGATGCGGGACCATAACGAGATATTGCAAATATTATTTCATTCTGCATCCCGAATCCCACTTCCCGCAATCCAGGTTGCAGGAGCTTGAAATTTATTATTTGCAGGAATTTCCATCGCGCAACCTGCATCCCAAAATTTGCGGTTGCAAGATGCGGGATAATTTTTTTAAGTATTGTGTGTCATGCCACTAATCTTTCCCGAAACCCGCATCCTGCAATTTTCTGGTTGGGGGTTGCAGGATCTTAAAATTTATTATTATTTGCAAATATTCGGCATACTCATTGCACGCGTTAATTTTAAATTGTTGTCAGCTAATTTTTATTATTTCTTGCAAAATTTATAATCGAAAATCCAAACCCCACAACACAACAGTTATAAATGTCTTAACCTAAAATTTCAAAACTCAGTATTAATATACAGTCTCCCCAGGTAAGTCACAAAGGTTGGCTTACGCAAAGACAGTTATCCTCTCGATGTTTTTTGGGACCTCTTGATACAAATGCTAGTAACTAATAGAGTTGAAAATAATACATTGGGATAGGGTAAGAATTTGAAAATAGATGAAACTTGTCCATGTGACAAGTTGTACCTTTAAAATTGACCCAAAAAGAAAAAAAAAACTATATTTTATTGATGGTTATGTGATTTTTTTGAGAGTAGTTTAAATACTTTATCAATTTGACAATCTTTTAGACTATTTGTTATTTTTGTTTAAAATTATGTTGGAATTGTTGGATTTACATATTCCAGCCTCCACGTGTGCGAGAGGTATTTGAAAGAGGTGAATTTATATTTAATAATAATAAAAATGAGATTTAAACAATATAAGGAAGTGACCACACATTTTATTACTAGATTCAAACAAAATTAATTAAAATAAATAAATAGAGAACATTGGGAAAACTCCATTAGTTTTACTATATTTAACAATCAAAACAACTTTTACCAATAATATCTTAAAACATGAATTCTCAACTTTATAATTTCACATTCCAAAATATTGTTTTCTTTTAAAATTAATTATTGGTTAAAATTTTTTTTTGACACAAATCAAGAGAATGAAAATATTTTCTTTTTAAAGCTGCGACATATCAATATTATATAACAAAAATAAATAAAATTACAGTTCATACATCATTGTTTTCATGGCGGCCTAAGATGGTGAAACCACCATCCCAGGTACTTAAAGATACCGACCAAATTAACATGTTCACAAAATGTGGCCCTCCCATTAGAGGGAAAACAAGCCAAATAGTATTTAGAAACTATAAGATTATGACTAGCTATCAAAGTTCTGAAAGGCATACTATGTAACAAATTGTTCAAGACATAAAACCAAAAAAATTGAAAAGCACAAGCAGTGTTCAGAGCACCAGAGCATCGTTTAGCTAGGATGTGCACCATGGGATGAGTCTTCACGCTCCTCAAATGATCAGGAAACCTTCAAAAACCATGTTTGGAGAATCTTCCTTAGGCAGCTTGGTCGGGAGAGGATCCCATTTCCAGGGCAGAACAAGATCTTCCAAATCCAAGCTTCAAATTTTCTTCGCAGAGGAAAGACCAAGTTCTGGAGAGGGTCAAGTTCCCCTCTGGTCTGTGGGAGAGAGATCCAATATCTTACTCCCTTTCCTAGCTTGAGTGTGGGCACCTATAGGCTCACCTTGGGAAGCTTCCCTAAACAAATTTTCTTTAGATAATTCTTGCATCGGCACCCCTGCAGCTTCAAAGCTTTTACCGAAAAGAGAGAGGTCCCATTTGAAACTATCATCTAGGTTGTTTAAACCATCAACAACCTGTTCCAAGCCAACTCTCATGTCAATAACCATCGTCTTGGAGCTCTCCCATTTGACCTAGATATCCTCTATCAGTAAACCCATCATGCTTTTAACCACCCAGTAGTGGTTTATCTTTCCATCCGACATAGTTAAGATCAGTTGCTAAGAAATAATATTGTCCCCCTAGTCATCAATGAGTGATCAAACCTCTGAAGAAATCCTATTAACTTACCCATCATTCATCTGCTTCTGAAACGCTTTGCGACCAGAGTTACCACGTCCACTGCTTCCCCTCCTGGGTTTACCATGCTGGCATAAAAACATTCTCCTAGCTTCACACTACCATCAATTTAGCATTTAAATAATTTGATCACTTGCCAAATTATTGGTAATTGTATCATTATTACTTGTTGTAGTACAACCTTTTGTGGTTTTTTGTATATTGTTATAAATATATTAAGAACCGAGAGGGATCATATTTTTTATGTGTAATTCTTTTCTTGAAGTGTAAAAAATACAAGATAAAAAAAAAGTTATGTTGGTTTTAAATTTTTATAGTTTAGCTTGTAAAGCTTCTCGCTACTCTTGGTGCAATAAATGTAATGTTAGAAGGCGTGCTCTTAAATACAAAGAATAAGAGGTAGACAATACGGGAGGAAAAAATTTGAAATATCAAAACCAAAAGTCTTAAAATTGAAGCATCTAAAACTTTTGATTTAAAATGGATCATTATGTTTTTTGTCGATCTATTTTGATACTTTCTAGTTGCAAAAATTGAAGGTATTGGCTTATAGGGCCCATTATATGGGTAGGTTTCACTTTGGTGATTTGGGGTCCAAAATTTTTTGGATCCCATTCAGGGTCTTAAACAACCATTTTGAGACCAAAACTAGCTAGACTCTCAACCTTGTTTTAGACATCGAGAGCTTGTCAACGACACAAAAATCACCTCAATGAGAGTTCATATGCAAAACGCATGTCTTTCACAAGTTGATCTATCTTGTTGACCATTATGGTACATAGTGGATGCCCTATAAGCCTTCATTACTACCACATATGGAACTAGTCATGTGTGGACTTTCAAAAAAGATTCTAGGGGGTCGAAAACTCTAAGATTAATTGGGGGTTAACATATGCAAGAAACCCTAAACCTTACCCTTGATGGCGATGAGGCTATGTTAAATATTGGGATGCAAGGAAAATAAGGATTCCATTCTCATTATATTGCATATTGTTCCATATTTGAGTAGAGTGTTTGAGAGTGAGATTCAGGTATAATAGAGGCAATAGAAGATTCTATAACATCCATACTTGCTATAGTGTCCATGTTAACTCTATAGTGAGTACCCATTTCTTTGGATTTGCATTTTATAAATGAGAAGAAATGAGCAAAGCATAGGCCTCCCCTTCAAATTGGGTTTTCCCATATTGAGTTTTACTTGGGTATATATTGTGTTTATTGTGTGGATGGTTTATTATTTACTTGCTTCTTTTATTTCAATTTTAGTTCATTTCAACATTAAGCGAGTAACATTAAATCTATAATGTAAAGTAAAACAATTTATAATAAAAAATTTTATATTCTTCGAAGTGCGTCCTTCTTTAAAATAGGGTCTAAGAAGAGGGGAGTTATTTCTCAGGATACTTTTGAGGTTATTCATAGACTTAGAGGTAGGAAATTTGTTATGGCCTTAGCTCGAGAACAAGTTGCTCATGATGTTAAAGAAAGTTGATAGAAAATGATCGAAGGAACCCTTAGAGCGAGTCATCCCTGTCACTTTGTTAGTAGTTACCCAATGCTCTTGATGTCTCTAAATTGCAGGGCGTTAGGGATTTCCTCTAAAATCCTGACACTAAAGAGACTAGTACTTATGTCAAAAAATCCTCCAGTTATCCTTTTACAAGAAAGTCTTGCTTGTGGTGATGATATCTTAGGTGACCTCAAGTGTTTACTTCATGGTTGGGAATTTGTTAACATTAATGTCTCTATTAGGTTTGGAGGTCTCATATCGTGATGGAAAACTAATATGATGTTGTGTACTAATAGATGGTATTTTATGATAGGTATTGGTACAGTCCCTTTTTCCAGATATATAGGGAATGCTTTCAATATTTTAATATATACAAACCTTATCAATAGAGAGTTACTTATTGGGAAAAGTTATTGAGATAAGGTATATTGGCAGGAGACATAGTTATTATATGTGGTGATATTAATTTGTCTTTTGGAGAAAGTGAGATATGGGGTCCTAATGCTCGCAAGGATTCATTGATTGACTACTTTGTCAAAAGGATAGATGAGAACTCTTTGTATGGCATCCAACTAGTTAAACTTAGACTAGCTACTTGGCACAACAAAAGAATTAGTTAGGATAGAATAGTTAACAAACTTGATATATTTTTAATCAATGAGGGCCTTTTGTAGTCTGTAGTCAATTTAAGATAATGGGTTGGGGAGGGGGGAGACTTTGTCCATTTCCCTATCTCCATGGAGATTATAATGGACATGGAGAAACCCCCAAGTTCATTTAAGTTCAACCCTTGCTAAATGGAAGACAAGGATGATATGAATTTGGTTAAAAGCAATTGCATTAATTATGATGATAGTAGGCTGAAACCAGTAGGCATTTAGTTCTTAAATAACCTCAAGAGAATCAAGGCTATATATATAGCTTGGGTTGCTAATAGGAAGATCAGATAGGACCTAGAATTTAAAAGGACTGAAGATTCTCTAGATTCCTTTCATGAATAGTATAAATAAGGCTTTATCTCTTTGAATGAAAAAAGACAAGTAGTTTCTTTGGAGGTTAAGCACACCAAAATCTTGGATGAGAAGGAAGCTACTTGGTGTCTCAAAGGAAAAGCTATATGGATTAAAAAAGGGGGATAACACTAAACACTTTCACAATTATGTCAAACATTGACATCATACTAACTCCTTATAGAAGCTTGAAGAAGAAGATTGATCTTAGGTGATGGGGTTCGAGAATTTGAGCAGGGCAAGTGTGAATCACTTCAAAAACCACTATCAAGAAGACAAGGGGGATTTTGTTGCATAGATGATAAAGATTAATTGATTCCTATCCTACTTTCGTTAATGAGGCGCAAAATCAAGAGATCATGGAGGAGGTGAGTTTGGAGGGACTTAAGGAGGTTGTCCTATCCATGCAAAAGGACAAAATCCGAGGACCAAATGGTTGTCCTATGGAATTTTTCAATGGATTCATGGAGCTATTTGAGAATGATCTCTTAGTAGCCATTGATGAATCTAGAATTAATGAGACCAAGACTCTAGTTGCCACATTTAATGCTACATTCATCGCTCTCATTGCTAAGGTGGATAATGTGACAAAGTGTGAGGAATATAGGCCTATATCTCTATGCAATTGTATCTATAAATTGATTTCCAAAGTCATTGCATGTAGAATGAAGACTATTTTATGCATTTTTGTCTCATAAGAACAATTTGCTTTTTTGAAAGGAAGACATATCCATGATGCCACTGGAACTGCATAGGAGGTTATGCATTTAACTAAATCCAAAAAGTTTCATGTCGTCATTATTAAGGTGGACCTCTCGAAGGCTTATGACAGAGTCAATTGGTTATTTCTCAAGCTGGTTATGCTTTATGTATGATTCAATATACAATTTATTAATTGGGTTTTTTCATGTGTAACTTATGTTTAATTTTCTCTTTAGATCAATGGATCAACCTCCCATTTCTTTAGACTAGGGAGGGGTATGAGGCAGGGTTTCCCTCTAGATCACCTTCTCTTCATTTTGGTGGTGGAGGGCCTAAGTAGGGCCATTACTAAAGCTCAATCAAATATAAATATACGAGGTATCAAGGTTGCAGGGAATGCTTATATTACCCATCTATTCTTTGTAGATTATATAATCTCATATTTTGAGATGGATCCAGAAGGGACACAATTGGGTTTAAATCTATTTTCTAAAGCTTCAGGTATGGTTGTAACTTTTAAATGATATAAAATATTTTGTCATGGTAATGAATTTGGACTAGGATATTTTTTACTGTTATTACAATAGTAGCAACATTGTCTACTACCGCGTAATTAGAAAATAATAACATCATTGCCTTCAATACTAATATGCTTAGTGGTCTTCGAAAGGAGTAACTAACTAATAGGTTGATATGATCCTCTCCTTATTTGATTTTGATGTAGTGGATGCTTAGGATGGAATCAAATATTTGGGGTTCATTTTAAAACCTAATGATTATTTGAGAAGGGATTGGGCATGGCTGATTGGAAAATTTGAGAATAGACTTCAAATGTGGTGCAACAAGTGGTTGACCAGAGGAGGAAGGATGATCTTATTGAAATTAATTTTAGAATATCTTCCTGTATATTGGACTTCCTCGGCTTATGTACTAGTGGGTACTATGGACTCGATTCAGAAAATGAGTTATCACTTCTTATGGAAAGGGAACTTGGAGGAAAGATCCTATGCATGGGTGGCCTGGGATAAAAATGCTCTACTTAAAGACCTTGTTGGGTGGGGATTAAAGAACCTCATTACTTTTCTATGGTACTGGTTTCCAAGGGGATTTGGAGGAATTTAAAGAGGGTGTATTTTTGGGACAAATTGGTTTACCAAGGATATATATTTCCTCTTACTTGAGAAGAATGGCTTAAGAATCTAGATAAAATGACTAGAAATGTCTCATCCATGTGGAGGGCTCTCATTAATGCATTTGAGGTTATTGGAGTTGGGATTGAATGGAATGTAGGGAATGGAAGAAAGGTTCGAATTGGACAAGACCCTTAGATTGGTTGCTCAGTTGCACATAAGCTCATAGATCACATGATAGAATCCCTCTAGAATCAAGTATTGTTGTTCTTAAGTCAAATTGGAGCCGGTATAAATCTCATTTTTTCTAATAAGATGTGGTTAAGGGTCGTGGACTTGGATTTTGATGATGTTGCTAGTCATACCTAAGATTGTTATATTAAAGAGTTACAGGATACCCATAATACTTTGATGGAGAAGGAAGATGATTTGGTTTGGTCTAAAAATGTTAATGGAGGCTCCTACAATCCAAGGGTGGGATATGTAGTTATAAGAGAAGAAGAAGACCATCCTTAAGCTTTATGATGGAATTCTGTGATTTGGAATTTGAACTATCCTTTGAAAATGAAGTTGATGTTGTGGTTGGTTTTACATAAAAAGGTGCTTGTTTGGGATATTATGCTCAAGAGATTCTAGATTGGGGCAAGTTAGTGCCCCCTATGCAAGAAAAATAGTGAATTTTTAGAGCATTTATTTATCCACTATCGATATAAAGCTAGGATGTGGGATCATGTATCTTTGATTAAAGGGGTCAAATTCACTTGGAATGGTTTGTTTGTACATGATACTTTGCAAACTTGGACCATTAACAGGGTCTACAAAGATTATTATATGGCTCTTCCAACTTTAATTATATGGAATGTGTGGATGGCCAAGAACATGGACATATGTAATGATATCACCATAGCTCCAAAAAATTATGCAATAAATGTTTGGATACTCTCGATCTCTTTCCACGGGTTAAGGAAACTCCAAAGGTGAGAAGAGTGGGGTAAGAAGTCATTGACAAAACTAGTTGTTGGGCTTATTTTGATGGGGCTTCACAAGGTCAACCTGCCAGGGGAGGTGCAAGTGACATTGTTTATTTATCAAACCTTCATTTGATAAAATTTGCATTGAGACTGTTTCTAAGTTCTAACAATACAATATAATTGATGGCCTTGAAATTTACTTTGTTGTCTGCTCTTACCAATGGAATCCAAAAGTTACTGGTTTTTGGTGATTCACAATTGGTAGTGGACTAAATGAGAAAGAAAAAACCAGCTAAGAATATTCATCTCCTTGCAATATATAAAGAATTGATCAGAGTAGTAGACATGTTTTAGTTCACTAGTTTTCAACATATATAGAGAGAAATAATTTCCTTAGCTGATCAACTATTCAAACAAGGCCTTCAAGAGGTTGAAGGTATGTGGCACCAGTGGGAACAAAACATTGACAATATTAAGAAGCATTACAGTACTGGAACATATCCGGGATGATTGTATGTTTTTACTAGCTGCTCAAGATTCTAGCAAGGGTCTACAACAACAATAGAAAGACCATATCCGTTTATGAGAACAATATTTGTTTTTGAACTCTTTACAACTATACCATACTTGGTTGTAATTTTTTTGGGTATAGATAACTATTTTTGTTTTATGTGAATAAATATATGATACCATTGCATCTTACAACCACTATTTGAGGCTTTTCTAGTGAACTATTTTTGTCTTTATTTATAATAGGATATAGAATACTACATAACTCTAAAAGCCTTACTAAAGTGATATTAGGGAAATCAAGACTTTTAAGCTATTGACAATATGTTTTATTACAAATTAATAAAATACAAAATATTTTCCATAAAAATAAAATTGTAGAATAATAGAAAATACACTGACATTGAAATATCCAAAACAATTTACAATTCAATTTTTAATAACCATAAAATGAATATTATCTTCAAACGAATTTATGAAACCTAAACTAAACTTACCGCCCAAAATTTGAAATCAAATTTTGTAATTGGGTTATCTATGATCATGTTATTGTCCAAATATATGCACGGCCTCCACTTCTTGGAATTATCCCTATTGTCTATACTCATTTATGAGCTTGTACACATCATAAGAGTACCGTGGTATTGATTACTTGGGTGCTTTGGAACAAGTATCAGATCTCACGTTCTGCGTGTAGTTTGAGCACACATGTGAAGCACCCTCAATTCCAAAATATAATTATTAAATGTCAGGTCCACCAAATCATAGATGCTTGCCCATAACGAAATTATCAATCACCGACAAACAACAAGGAGAGAAAAAATATTAGTTAATGCAAATAACATAAACATGTGATCGTACTTTACACATCCACATTAAATGCCAAGTGGTCTACCATGCCAAAGTGGTCTCACATTCACCGCCCATTTATTTAAATTTAGAATAAGAGAGCTCATCATTGCCAATTCAGCCAAAAACAAAAATTGCATTTCCTAGGGATAGTTCCCCAAGGCACTTACATAATCTAACCTTTAATTTTTATTTGAAAGCTAAGTCCATTGTTCAAAAAAATATTGTTTAAATAATTTTATATAAAAATACTATATAAAATTTAAATATCTCCTCTATGTAACCAAAATTCTATACATAATGCTAACACAAATTTATATTGGTACATTGATTTACATTAACAATATTCTAATATATACATTTCGCTATCCCTTATTAGTCCGAGACTTTTGTAATCAGCTTGTCGCCATTTCAAACAGTCTGCACACTAACCAAAACATATTCCAAACATTTATCCTAACTTTTCTATTCAACTATGAACCAAAGCTTTTTCTTTAACCAATCAATGTAGAGATATTTTTTTGTCCACCAATTAACAAATTCGGACTCTGATTTGGCCTCATATCGAGGCTGAGTGTCCATTGTCTAATCTAAAGTATAGGCAATTGTAATATTGTTAAATAATTTTTTTATGAAACAAAGTAATGCTAGGATTTAGTCTAGCATTACCTCTGACATTAAATGTTACTATAAAAATATACTTCCTCCATGTATTGGTGTAATGCCAACCTTTAGGTTCTCACCGCCCCACCGCCAACATCTCTTAGTCCCTTGTTAAGACACCAAAGAAGGCATTGCTTTCACTCCAGAAGTAGCCACTTGGATTCCTGTGACCCTACACTTGTCAAGGCACTAGTGTCACTGCTTTCTCTGCACTTGCCACAACTAAGCTAAACTTTTTTTATTTTCTCAAATTCTTTAGTTTCCCAACTTCTGCCTCTACTCTCACATCTGCTACTCTAGATATGTAGCAACAGACATTGACTCTCGGATATGGAATACTCTAGATTTGTAGCAACAGAATCTTAGATATGGAAATCTCTGTAGGGCATGGACTTCAACCTTGCAAAATTCAAATGGCTACTCTAGATATGTAGCAACAGACATTGACTCTCGGATATGGAATACTCTAGATTTGTAGCAACAGAATCTTAGATATGGAAATCTCTGTAGGGCATGGACTTCAACCTTGCAAAATTCGAATGGATGTTTGTTTTTCCTTCTTCAACAAAACAACAAAGTAAGATTTCAATGTTATATACAATTCATTTTTGTCATTTTTTCTATGCAAATTGAATTGTGTATTTCTATAAAGCTATAATCCTTACCTTACTTGTGTGACAATAGAAGTTTTGTTCAACCTGTGAAATTTGTACATCTACATCACAGATCGAATGGAGATGCATGAAAGGAAGAGGGTTTGTGTATATCCAAGACTAAGGTTGCTGACAAAACTTCATGTAGTGAGTTTCTTTTATTGCTTTCTATATATAAAGTTGTTATTGCATCAATGGATCTACATCATCACAAATTTTGGAATGCTTTACTACTTTACTCACAGCTGGTATTGATAATCATGTTTTTGTAAATCATGAAAAACAATGGGATTAGTTCAGTGCAGGGAAGGCCATAGTTCTTTCAGCGTGCTAGAAGAAGAGCGGATATGGTCACACCAGTATACATATGATATAAAATCCTAGCATGAAAATAGTAATAACTGGTCTACAAGCCCCATTCCTATTTCTCTCATTGATAGATTGTTTTATGGTCAATAATCCTACATATTAGTTGTACAATGCATATAAGTAGGTAACTAAGCACATGACCTACATTGCCTTTTAAATATTCTGAGTTTTAAGACTGGTAGACATTCTAACTCATTGAACGCGGCATTTTATTCTCTGGGTAAATTTAGTTTATCCCGCCGCTTTTGATCTTCATGATTTGGTGAAATAGAAACATAAATCTTCAAATTTTTAGATTCATATAGAAGCACATAAATCCTATATGGTTGGTAAAGAACCCTTGGTTTCTATCTAGACTTTATGTCCTATTTAAACTGGGTTTTCAAAATTCTGGAAAATTGTGGAGAATAGAAGGCCATACCTGGGAATTAGACAAGTCTGATGCAGTAGCAATGAAGAATATGACATACATTCAAGAGCTATGAATTGCAAAGATAGTTACAACATATTCACTATGAAACTCGGCTTTCCCCCTTGAAAGAGATTGTAACTTGATCCATCTTGGCTATAGGATTAGCTAACATGAACAAGCCTGAGTTAAGACTGATATTTGTTTCATCAATTATTACAGCAGCAAAGGATTAACGAGACAAGTAGAAAGAACCCGTCTAGAGAGGAAGGAGAATCGCTCTAGAAAGCAAGCAAGCATAAACTGCACTGGTTCGTTCTCATTCTTCCCCTTGGAGCAAAACTGAGAGGACCTAGAGCATCATTGATTACAAGAGAGCGCACTATATTCTTATGGGGTTATTTCTCTAGTATAAACAATCAATACCTGAATGTCATTGAGGAAAAGATACTATGAATAAAATGTCATATAATCAAGACAATTTGAAGCTCTGCATGGAGTCTTCTTGCAAGAGTTGAGTCCAGAGCTTTCATGAATTCTATGCACGGGTTAAGAAATAATTTTCTTCAACGGTCTCTAGGCATTCATCACCCACATGATAGTGGTTTACAGAAGATGGAACCTGGTGGCACCTGGGAGGCAGACCCAATGAAAGTGGTGCATGGATTCCATGTGTTATCTCGTAGTCGTGTTTTCTTTCCATCTGGCAGATGGTGCTTTGGTGCCGTCATTTTTTTTCTATAACTTCATGGACAACATTCTGTATTTTTTAATATTTCCGAAAATAAAAAATAACAAAATATATGCATAGTGATCAAAACTCTAAAACGATTATGACACTCTTATTTGAATGATTACAGTCTCAAAGTTAAAATGATAAAAATAAAAATTTACATTAACATCTCTTACATCTACTGTTAATTAACGATCCTCCATACTATTTTAATCATTATGCAGCTACTGTAATGAATATATTCCTCCAATTTATAGATTGGTGATGAACGTTGTTCCCTAGCGCATAAGGATAGTCAATCCTAGGCAGACACTAAGATGAAATACATTTTGCACTCCTACTATTTAAACGTATGTCACAAATTATTTTCCATCTGTCAATCAGAGTTGATGCCTCTTCCCGTATTTGGTATTATATTGACATTTGGACGCTACACACAATCAATAATTTACATTTATATTAAATACTCAACCTTCCTTGAAAGAAATGCCAACAACGTTTTAGTTTTAGTTCTCTATGAACTATAGGTGCACATTTGGATGCTATGCAACACACTACCCACAACTCAATGCAAAATATGGCTGCAACTTCCCAAAATCATCCATAAGGTGATTTTCCTGTATGCCCTGCAGGTTCTCATGCTCCACTTTCTAGATTTAACCCCTCCCATACCATAACAAAGTACATAGAGTTGTCATTCCAGACCTTTCACATGCGCCAAATCTCTGCCTTTATTTGGATCCAATAGCAAAAACAAGGGTTGTAGAACCCATTGCAGGAGCATAGGTATCATCCCCGTTACACCTACACAATGCTTGAGCTTTCTTACATTAAAATCGCAAAGTGTTATATTATAATCTCTGATTCTCTAATTTATAAATATCTGTGAATATTTCTCAATAAAATATCTCCTCTACATCTTCTGCCAATCCACACAAAAAAAACTTATTATATACTCCATTAATGAGCATTATGAGTTGCATTGTCTTATGAAAGCCTTAAAATATAAAAAGAGTTTGATTGTTTAAATTATGAGCATATGACTTTTACGGTGCCTAGTCTAACAAGTTTTATACCTAGAACCTTACAAAGTGTAATATAGTGTTTTATATTTCAAATAAATATTTTAAAATGTAGTGCAAGCCACAACAATATTTAATATGTCTGCATTTTTAAATGTCTCCTCCATGTGCCTATGCAGAACTACGCCTCTTTAAACCAACTATTATAATTCTTAGTTTTTTTTACTAACCCGTTGAAATGCCCAATAGTTTTGAAAATCTTGTTCACATTAATGAAATATTAGTTTAAAAGCTTGTAAAGGTCTAAAGTTTTCCTTTAAGATTGTTCATGTTGTTAATAAGCAAATTCCAATCCTAGACCAATATCAATCCTAATAGTGTATGTAATAGCTGGCTTTGTGAAGCCATGAGTAGATCTGCAAATCTAAGTTGTAACCCTGGAATTCAAATAGTACTTTGATCCTTGTTTGGTGGCCTCAATGCCAAACTAGCTCATGTCAATTCCGCAACACATGTAACTACAAATATAGCATAACCCAGTGGAAGCACATAGTATTCCATAAATGCTCGACATCTAAAGGCAGGGACTTGTTGTCTTTAGCAACCCTCCTTGTTTATTTATAACCATGTGGTTTGTTAAACATTGTTAAACAAAATTACTTTAACGTAAAAATATATGAACCTTGCATCAATACTTTTAATAATAATTCACTTTACGATAAAAATTAATGAACCTTGCATCAATACTTTAAATAACAAGAGCCACGAGGTGGCAATGTCCCCGACATTGCCACCTAGTGTTACAAGGACATTGCCACCTAGTGTTACAAGATAGTTTGGTTTAGAAGTATACCTTGGTAGTTTATTGGATTGACCTGAACATAATATTGCAATACCTTAACACAATATGCCAATCTTCATTATGAGTTATTGCTTCAATGTTTTTTTTGGGGAGTGTCACTGAAAATTACCTATTGAAAAAATACAGTTCCTAAGTTCCACAAACACTCCATTGTTCGACAAGAAGTTAATAAGAAAAAATACCACTTGAAGGTTGGATAAATACTGCTTCCTATACTTGCAAACATGTTGAATAAACCCCTTTACTAAGTTCCATGAAGGTTGGATAAATACTAATTCCTATACTTGCAAACATTATGGGTTGTGCAGAGCATATTATCCTTACTAAAATGATATTAAGACAATGGAGGGGTTATCATTTCCATGGTAGGACAAGATCAAACATTATGGGTTTGTACATAGCATATCATCCTTACTAAAATGGTATTAAGACAATGGAGGAGTTGTCATTTACATGGTAGGACAAGATATGGAGCCACTACACATATAAATCGCAGGGGTAGAAGTTAAAATTTTTACATATACAAGAAAAAAAACTTATTATTACGTGATGAGGTATTGAGGTATCTTAAGGATTAATGCTACTCTTTCAAAAATAGCCTCTCCTCTGGATTTACAAAGATTTACAGAGAAATAAATACACAAAACTATGGCATCCAAGTTTTCACTTGAATCCCTATATATTGAAGAAGGAGGGTTCGTGTTCGTGTTCTCCTTTCTCTTCCTCTCTCACAAGTGTCGTAGGTGAATGAGTCAAGGGAGGAAGAATCACAGACTCTTCTACGACTGCAAGATCTCCGACAACCTTTTCTCATTGAGACTAAATGGTGAGGCCAGGATTCGACTTTCCATGATATTGAATACATAATTCCTCCCTGAAATAAAACAGATAGGGATGAAAACAAAATGGGAATAGTCTAAAATAATAGAATGCAAAGAAACTTGAAACCATGATGAGATGCTCATTTTTTTCTACTACCTGTGAGGAACTAGGGACAATTTTATCTTGCAGAGGAGGTGAAACCGAAGGTTTTTTCTGGTGAACGAGGTAATACTGAGGAACCCAAAATACATCCCCAAATCCAACATTAACATCCATGGCACTTGTTCCATTCAAAAATGCTATCCAAATTAAACCTTCGCCCCACGTCACTATTCCATACTTTGTTGCCTCGGGATCGAAATGAGGATCCATCATCCATCCCTACAACAAATAAATAATAACCATATACTTTAACTATATCATCTTTCAACAAGAATCAGAACCAAACCAACTTCTTGTTGCGATTGATCTAAACACCTACATGAATCAAACTTTAGCTTGATCTCTTAAACCCATAAGAATGCAGATAAGAACATTTAAGGTTGAAAGAATATTCCAATGTCGGGTTCTTTCAAGTGAGAGTAGTCATATCTGTCTACTGTAAGACTCCGTCCATAGTCATTATGAAACTCGGGCTTCTTCTTGAATATGTTCGAGCTATCTGGCCTCTTCTTCGTGATATTGAGGGACTCAATTATATGGCCCCAGTCATAGGAGCCTTCCTTGGGAAAGGGGAAGAAAGAAAATGACCTTCCAGGCTCGTGCTCTCTGTCAATATAAATGATGGGATTTGGGTGAATCCGCGGACCTGGGTAACACTTTTTGGCAAGCGCATTTCGACAAAAATAGAAAAACGTACCTCGGACGAGGGTTTAACAAGCCCTCGACCGAGGTCTTAATATCTCGACCTAGGTTTTATCAAGCCCTCGACCGAGGTTTTTTTCAGCCCTCGACCGAGGTATTTCCTAACCCTCGGTCGAGGTATTAATACCTCGACCGAGGGTTAAGAAATACCTCAGTCGAGGTATGGACCTCGGTCGAGGTCAGTTGTAGTTAAATTGAATTTTTTTGTTAATTTGTTATATATATATAAATTATGTCAACCGGTAGTGTTTATGCTACCGGTTTAATTTTGAAATGTGTCCCGGGCGAGCCGAAATGCTGCCCGATTTTTTTCAATCCTCCGTGAATTCATGGAGGATTGAAAAAAATCCATAAAACACCAACTAAACAAACCTATATGAACCAAAGAGACAATTAATCAACTGTAGGCCCGACACAAATAATAAATTTTTTATAAAAAATTATTTGAAGAGGACGTCACAACCCTAATACTCCTACTTATTGGGTTTACGACGATGATCCGATAACTAGGTTTAGAATGAAGAGGACGTCATGCGATTGTTGCAACTTGCGTTTATCGTTTTCAATGTAAAAGTGAATATTGGGTAGTGATGATTTCAATTCAATTTCTCAGATCTCACACATGCATATATAAATGTATAAATAGGCTTCCCATCAACCCAAATAATTTTTTTAATAAATATGATTAATTATAACCTGTATACACGCAAAAGTAATGAGTATT
>LPNX011213194.1:114370-130157 GCA_001517045.1 Pseudotsuga menziesii | reverse complement strand
TTTTGATGGACCCCGCTACCCCAAAAACAAGAAATACCTGAAAAAACGTGATGATGATGTCATCATCACATTTTTTCAGGTATTTCTTGTTTTTGGGGTGGCGAGGTCCATAAAAAGTATGCAGTGTGGGTACTCGTTGGATGCGGAATCAAATTCCGCATCCAACGAGCTCTCCCGATCAAAATTTGAGTAAAAACACAATGAGATATGTCGAAAATACGAACAAAAAAAGTAGTTTTTTTTAATGACAAATATGTCAATTCAACCATTATGGTTGACTTATTTTATTGAAATTCTATTGGTTTTTGAATTCCAACTCACAAAAACTTATTTTGGCACGTTTTCTTATAAGGCCCATTTTCGACCCCAAATTTCCTCTAATATGATTCATCAAATTATGTAAAGCATTGGATCAAAGTCTCTTCATGATTTTTAAAGGAAATAAAATAAAATAACGTTAAAACATTAACCATCAAATTTAATAGATGTGGGTTACAAGCTTGTGTAAAACTCTAAATATATTTAGGCAGTTACATAAACCATTAATTAAACTCAGCCAAGGTATAACGACACCCTCCAACCAACCATCAAAATCCATAGGGTCATGTTGTTAGACACCCTAAATAAGGAGGGCTTGATGCGAGCGTTGGCATTATAAATGTATTAAGCCACATTAAAAATTTAAATAAAGAACAAAGCTAGGGTTTTTCCTAGGCTTTTGCAGTGAAGTGAATTTCACAAGAGATTTCACACTTTAAAAATAATACAAACAATATTACCGTAGTGTCATTCTGGAAATGGTAATGTTAACTCAGAACCCCTTAATTATAACAGAATTACAGTGCTCTCGGCAACACTTGCCCAAATAAATTTAAGTAATACAAGCACATTTAAATACACAAAGAAACCAATTCAAACGCAGAGTAAGCATAGACCCAAAACATTTCACTCGACAACACTATCTACAGAAATACACAATTTACATCATCTTTCACCCAACTAGAACAAACATTTAAACAATTTTACCATCGTGCCATTTCTCACAATGGAACAACTAATGCTAAAACATATCCATCAACATATTTAATTCTCATCATCAAGCACTTTCCTCGACACGGGAAATAACTAGTAATTGAAATATTCTTCCTAACAGCAAAACTTATATGATTTCATTTCTTAAAAATCAACATTTAAAACAAATTACAGAACATCCATTCTCACCATTAAAAGCTTTTCAAGACTTTAAACCAGACCAGGGCTTTCACAACTTAAATTAAATGTAGAGTGCATAACACAGAGTAATGATACACTATCAAAAATCGATACATAGGGTTTATTTCACCACAGTAAAGATTAAGTTCACAATTTCAACAATTCCCTAAACAAGCTTATAAAAATTTTGAACCCCACGATTTGTCTCAGTCTCTTTTCTTCCCAAATCATTGCAATATTTGACTGGGAATCCATTAAAAATACAAACATAGCAGCCCCATCTCATTTCAAAATATAGAACGACAACCAGAGGCTAGGACCCTTGCACATGGGCTTACCATGTTATGGCTTAACACACGATCCCTTCCTGCAGTCGAAAGCTACTTCAAGTCGAACCTACCACAAAAAACAATTATGCATCAAAGAATGCTCCAAACAATTATTTAAATGAATAGAGTAAGAAATGTAAACAACTAAGGAATGAGCGCTTACCTGAGTAAATTGGCCAAACCTGCAACTCCTTTGTCCACGTTCTGCCATCGAAACCCTAGCCATGGAGCTCACTCCCTTATATTCTCTAGCATGCAAAGGATGGTTTTCGAAACCCTAGAGATGGTTTTAAGCGTGCACTAGTGTGGAGGGAGCCATGATGCCATCACATGGCTCACATAAATGTTACAACTACCTCCCACTAAGATTTTGCTTTTACCATTTCCCTATAGTCTTTTGTTATTTCTTTATTTTGGCTACATTTTACAGCAATATTTTAAACCCTTAGTTTTTAGGGTTACGACCTTTGTTTTCTAGGTCGTGTCCCTCCTTTAGAACATATACTTAACATAAGATCATCTACATAGCACCTGCAAAACAATACATACCTCATGCATTAGTTCATAACAAACTAAGTAATCCCAACCCGTAAGAGTCGCTCATACCTTTTTGATCAAGTTATTAGGCAAGTACAGCCACTCCTTCCTTTTAGAAGCATAGGTAAGTTAGCCACGTAATCTTAGTAAATAAGACTAGGTTGTGTAATAAACATTCATTATAAACAAGTAAGAAGTAAGTAAACTATAAATCGCACCAAAAATATCCTTAAAGAAATAAAAGCAATAAATACACAAGAATATCAGTATACAAATAAACAACAATAAATATCATCATTAATAGAATAACATGTATTAACCTATGAGAGAAATCCAAAACATGAACAAGGGCATTATTTCTATTAAAGATTATACCATGCTAAAGCTAAATGAAGATGTACCTTATATCTTAATAGTGTTATTGACCTTGTTAGCACTCATATTTTCCTTGGGTTGTGTCAAGGAAACCCCAAGGTAACCACAGAACCACTTTAGACTGTATCCTGACCTTACATAGTTAGAGAGGGATCTCTCACTGCTTACAAAGTCATCTCACACTCAATATGTTCAATCAAAATATTTCATAAGGTCAGTTTCTGATAAGTCAAGTATGTTTTTAAAAAAAATGGTAGGACAGTCATGAAGGAGACCATTGGGTAATGGAGTCAACAATAAGATCTAAGTTACGTTGCAAGAGGTATGGGTTTGAAAGGTTCATATAAAAGGGAAAGGTAGACACCATTTCCTAAGTCTTAATGCATTCGCATGTTGATTAGAAGACAAAGGGACACATCCCATCAAAGACAACCCCTAACTATGGTGAGTTCTGTAAAACTTTATCAGAAAATTGTTTTAAAATGCTTGAAACAATGGACCTAGAGCATGCAAGATGAAATCTAGCCCATAAAAATACGGTTCAAATATGAAGCAAATACAAAATGGAGTGGGATAACATGATGTGACAATTACACAAGAATATCACTTGCTGGAGAAAGTGATGACACAATAAATCTCCACCATGGAAACTTCAACATTTCTCCTCTGCAATTTTATTCATATACTAAAAATGAATCCATTACAATGAAAGAGCCTCTCTTCTCTTAAAAATACCACCCTATATCTATCAAATACATCTGAATTTATAGAAAAACTACATCCACTTCATATTAAATTTGAAATCTAAATAAACTCTAAAATTAGAAACAGTTACAACTCATTTGCTCCATTTAAGGAAGCAGAATGCTGAAAAATAAGTTTCAAGTCCCCACCTGCATATCTCAAATAGTGATAGATGTGCTAAATATGAGAGAGGTTTCTGAAGAAGGCCTTGTGTGATCATGCCAAAAACTCTGCAGTAGTCCCTTACTACATCAACTAGCTTCATGTCACGACGTGGCAACTGACCAATAAAGGCCCAAAAATCTGTCTAGGCGGTTGTGCCAAGTTGTTCTCTTCTAATAGAATACCTATGGAGGGTTTTTACATTCAAATTAACTAGTTTAGATGTAGGCTTGAGAAAACGAAGGACCATGGTGTTCTTATTTACTATTGCTTGTGACAACACACGCCGAGGCACATTGTAGTCCTTTGACCATGTGTTCTTACCAATTTTACCAAAGGCATCTACTAAGCTTTTAACTATATGAGAACTTGGTCTAGAAGGATTTATCATCTTTATCCCTAACGATTTCCTAACAATATTCATGTCCCTAGATTTTAACAATGATAAAAATAATCTACATTTATCTCCATCACATTTAGAAACAAAATATTTATTTAGTATCTGTTGAGTTTGATAAGCAATACTACGTTTAGATAGTGTACCTTCAATGGAATTGAGGAGTCCTTCATCAACTTGTATACGCTTCGGAGTTTTTCGACGTGTGCTTTCTAATGGAGGTAAGGGGGTTGGATTTCTATCATCTAGTGTATCAACAATACGCTCTGGCATTTTAGTAGCAACTTTTTGTTCTTCACTCTCTTCCCAGTAGTTGGATGGTGGAAGTCCAACATCCTCATCGATGGTCCGGTTAATATTTTCTTCTTCAAGAGTAGGCTCCATGTCCAACGTGTCTTCAATAGTAGGCTCCATGTACACCGCCTCTTCATGAGCTTTGTCTTGAGATGGTAACTTATCACTTTGACTTGATGTGGGATTTGAAACATCCCCTAATGAGCACCTACATTTTGCTTCTTGAAAACTTCAATGGGGTGCTTGTTCAACAACTATTGTGGAAATTGAAGGTCCCTCTAGTGAATGCTTCCTTTTTTCTTGTGCAAGATTAATAGGATGAACCGTTGTATCCTCTATAATTGGATTTGGATTAGTTTCCAAAGAAAGCCTCTGATTCATCATGTATATTTATTTATTTTATTTCTCTTCTTCGATGACTATTTGAGGTATCTTCTTCCTTGCTAATTTTCTTTCTCGGTTATGCACATTCCCCATCACCACAATGATTAATGTCAATATAGTTTGTTTTTGTTGCTCCTCAATTACAAGCTTCCAAACCTTTAACTTGCTTTATAACTATTGATCCTTCAAGGTGCTTCAATCTTCATTCTCAATTGTTCATATTTCCCATCAAAACAATAATGAATGGCAAAATTTACCTTTGGTTCTCTTGAATAATAAGCAAATGAAAGTTATATCCACCATCACCATGAAATGACATTGAAGCTTGATATCTGTTGATTGCATGGGCAGACCCGGGTTTCCTATAATTAATCAACAACACCCCAAACTCACTGGCCCTTTCGGCGACAGACCGCGAAGCGATCTGAAGTCTCACCCGAAGTGAATCTAATGGGTTGGCCAAGACTCAAGTGTCTTGGACCAGGCTCTAGGCATCCTACGTCCCTTCTCTTACTCTTGTGAATCCCAAGGTCAGCTATTTCTGCGCATCGCACGTCCCCTTCTACTCGCGGCGCTTTTAGCCGTGCGATTCTTATCCACGCGCAAGTCGCACAGTCTCTTCCCTCGTCGCACAACTTCCACTTACTCACAATACCTCCAACTCTGTCGCACCTCTGTGCATCGTGGAACACCAACCCTCTCCTCAACGCTAAGCCCTCAGCTCGTAGTATCGCGCACCGCAGCTCCTCTGCCAGTGTGATATCACCTCTCTGTGATATCCTACCACTACAACCTTGCACTCTTAGCGTTGACTGTGCCGATGTGCGAAACTCTACTTCTCAGAAGTTATATTGTGATTAAATGGTCATTAGAAACAAACATAAAGGAGTCTTTAAGCAGCTTACTAAAATACTTCAACTTATCTCTATCTTCTTGCATTATCATGAACTGAGCAATGCATATATTTACTTACTGCAACTAACATCATATGCATAATAACCAGTAACCATAAGCAAATACAATCACATTCATACAACACATAACACGCAGATTTAACGTGGTTCACCCCCAGGATGGGAGCTACGTCCACCAAACTGTGCTTCTATTATATATCTTGAGGGAAGCTAGCACAGTCTGTTGCACTGCATATGCAGCGCGAGATCTCTCCTAGATCTCTAGTCTATTTCTATCTCTATATTGCCTTTCTTTCAATATATCCTTCCCTCTTTTCCTCTCTGCGGATGGTTACATATAGACTCAAATGACTCACAGACAAGCTAAGTGTCTGGATCGTTATAGCACAGTCTGTCTGACTGACTCCTGAGTTTACAAAATTATCAACTGAACAACTAACGACTCAATCCTATGAGCCAACCAACTAGCTAACTGACTGATTAGCTAACTAACTAATCAACCAACCCTTTACAATACAAAGTATATGCTTTTATAGGTGGCCCGAAGGTCTCACCATTACAACACTGTGGGCCTGTCCCAACAGTAACCCCATACCCTAATTAGTGACAGTCGGTCTTCTCTGTCCTTGAGGTAGCCGCTTCCCGTCACACCACAGCACTCTGCAGTCTTCCATGCTTCCCGGTACTGACCATGGGTACTATGCACCGCTTCTCTTTCTGTCCTTCGCCTTCAATGCTTGAGCCTCGTTACTCCTTCTTCTTTATGAGGGTCACTGAGTCCTCCTGTCTTCCGCCGCTTCCTTTAATGCAGTGGTTGAGCTTTCTTCTCTCGGTCGCTCGGGTACCATTGCCTTCTTGACTTTTCTATCCCAAAAGTCATAGTTTCTGGCTCTGCTCTCCAGCTGGAAACGTGCTACGGCGTCGTAGCTCTGCCTTGTCCTCTTTCCGCCAAAACTTATATCTTTCCGCCAAAACTAGCAGCTTCTTCTGTAGCTGCGGGACCCTGCTCCAACAGTCCCCTAACACTCACTTGTGGCTCGCCCTCGAGCCACCTGGAACAGGCTTCTCCTGCTACAACTTGTCCTTCGCCTCCTGCGAAGTCTTCTGCAACTTCTACCGAAGTCTTTTGACTTCGTTATACATTACCTCGACACGTTCTTTCTAGAGTTTCGGTAACTCAGCTCGCTGGGCTCTCTTATCCTTTCTGCCCATAGTCACGGTGTCGCTCTCTTCGCTCTTTGTTCTGTATGAGCGCTCTAGTGTTTGAGAAGTGTTCCACATATATCCTTTCCTTTTTATCTGGGTTAGAACTTTTATCACAAGGAAAATCTATATCTTCCAGCCTCCTCAAACCTTTCCTTCCATCTAGAGCCTCGTGGACGGAGAAGAAGCAACCCATGGACTCCGCTCTGAGAACAAGCCTTTGTTCTCGTTCTGGAAGTCTCCCCTCCGCTGGGTGTGCAGTCTTCTTCCACTTCTCTTCTCTTCGAAGTGGTCCAGGTCCACATGCTGCCGCTGACCCTCAGGTTTTTGCTTCAATACCTTCACCATGTTTCGTGCTTTTCTTAGCTGATCAGATAGGTCAGTGACCTTCTCCCGTTGCTTTCTTTTTCTCATTTTCACCTTCCTTCTAGCTGGAGATTTCTTCTCATCAGTCTTCTGCTCTGCTTTCTTATCTTCAGTGATCGGCTCGGCGTTCTTCTTCTCCTTAGCAGAGACTTTAGTGACAACTTCTACTTCTGGTGCTTGAGTCGTCATTCTTAGCAACTGTCTAACTTGTGCTGTCTCGATTTTCACAACCTTGGGTGGCATCGTCATGGCGAACGCACGGCCAGTACGTTCTTTCTAAAGCTTCACTTGTACAGGTTCGGCCTCAGTCAGAATCCGCTCGGCTCAATACTCTGGGCATGTAGTGGCTTCGAACTCTAGAAGTCACTGTACTCTGTAACTTAATTGGCTCTGCCCAGGGGACACTTAGCACTGCATTGCATAGTTCTCAAGATTTGGCAACTATACCCTTCCTGCTTGAAGGATGTCTGCTCTTATGCCGAAGTCATACTACCGGAGGCAATGGTTCTCCTAGGTCAACCCCGTTGGTCATCATAATTACTTGGACGAGACCCTACCCGTCATTCTGATCTATCATAATTGCTGAGATCTGATCACGTGTCCTTCCAAGCGTGCATATACAGGCACCGGTGTCGTCAGGGATTTACCAAATATGGAAAATTTAATATACTGCTGCCAAATCTACGGTAGGGGATACCGGTCATTTCTTCATTAACTACCTATCAGATAATGACTTGACTAGCCCACTGTCAGTTGCAAACTGGGTACATGGCAGGGGGAAACATCTTACTGCTGTGATGCAACTCCGCATCACCTGCGCAAACAAACAGTGTTTAAGAAAAACTCCGGATTACACAATTTTTTTTTTTTTTTTGGGTGTAGACTCATCCCCGGTGCGATACCTCCTTTCAACTACACTGGACATCTGCACCTTCATAAACTGTTCATGCTAGGGCTGAGAGGCGAGGCAACTATCACTATAGATCTTAAGCCTACTGCCATTGTTCCATGTGGGAAAAAGCTCCCCGTTCAGCTGGCTGAGCTGGGCAGCACCTCCTTCTGTGACTTGTTGGATCTGGTATGGCCCCAGCCAATGCGTCTTAAACTTCCCTGGGAACTTGATGAATTTGTTGTCATAAAGGAGCACCAGGTCTCCGATCTGGAAAGTCTTGTTCTTAATGTGTCTGTCATGCCAAGATTTTTCTCGGGCCTTCTGCACTCTCTGATGGAATCCAGCGATGAACCGGTCTTCTTCTAAGGCAAGCAGCTGTGCTAACCTTGCTTCGACTGTGTCTGTATCAGTCATCTCGGTAATCTGAGCGATTCTTAAGCTGGGAAGAATATACTCCATAGGCATAACAGCCTCTTGTCCATATACTAAGCTGAAAGGTGTGTGTCCCGTAAGTTTCTTGCATGTGGTTCTGTATGCCCATAAGACAGCGTTAACTCTGAGGTCCCAATCATTCCTCTGGCTATTACAGATCTTAGTGAGAGCGTTTTCTAAAATCTTATTGAAGGCCTCCACTGTACCATTAGCCTACGGGTGGTAGGGAGTGCTCTTATGGTGCTGGATCTGGAATTCTTCTGTTAATGCCTCAATAGTGTTGTTCAAGAAATGTGTACCTTGGTCACTCATTAAGATTACTGGGCATCCAAACCTGCTGATGATGTTTTCAAAAAGGAACTGTCCAGCTGTAGCAGCATCACAATTTCTTACTGCCTTGGCCTCCGCCCATCTAGTGAGGTATTCTATTCCAGTGATAATGTATCTCGCACCAGTGCGCTTCTTTGGTGGGTTGATTGGACCCACAAAATCGATAGCCCATTTGTCGAATGCGCGCAGCGTGACCTGAGGTCGCAGCGGCATTTCATCGCGTCGCGAGGGTTTTCCTACCCTTTGGCAGATATCACAGCATCTGCAGAAGTCCTTAGTGTCTTTATGCAATGTGGGCCACCACAAGCCTACGTCTAAGATTTTCTGCGCAGTCGGTTTTCCAGCGAAGTGACCTCCTGCGGTTCCTGAATGAGCCTCTTTGATAATAACGTCTTTTTCATGCGGCATTACACATCTACGTATAATTTCATCCGGGCCTAACTTGTATAGGCATCCTGCAATGAGGGTGAAGTCTGCTTCCTTCACAACCAACTGTTTCTTTTGCTGCTTAGTAAAGTCATCAGGTGCTACTCCTGTGGTGAGGAATTCAATAATGTCGGCATAGTACTCATCTGCAATCTGTATGGAAAAAAATGGCGCATCTGGCAGATTGTCTTCTAGGTTACTGGGCTCTTCTCCTGAGTCTAAATGCGACAGATGATCCGGTCCTGCATTCAGTCTTCCTGGTTTCACAATGATTTCAAAATCATACTCCTGGAAGAGGAGTAACCATCTGCAGATTCTTCCCACTAACACTGGTTTATTGACTAGGTACTTCAATGCGGAATGGTCAGTAAACATTTTAAACGAGGCGCCCAATAGATAGTGCCTGAACTTCTGCAGCGCATATACCATAGCTAAGCCCTCCCTTTCTGTCGTGGTGTAGTTCTTTTCCGCTGTTGATAGCTTTCTGCTGGAGTAAGCGATGGGATGGTCAAGATCCCCTTCTCCTGGCTGGGTCAAGACGACTCCTAATGCGATGCCGGATGCATCCACATGTACATGGAAAGGCTTAGTCCAGTCCGGAAATACTAGGATGGGTGTTGTAACCATCTTCTCCTTCAGTATGTCTAAACTCTGCTAGCATTCCTCATTCCATAGGAATTTTACATCCTTCTTGAGCAATTTCTCCATCGGTGCTGTAATCTTTGCGTAACCCTTGATGAACTTTCTGTAGTACCCGGTATGACCAAGTACTGTCCTCAGTTGCTTGACTGAGTTAGGTGCTGGAAGGTTTACAATGATAGCGATCTTGGCGGGGTCTACCATCAAGCCTTGTCTGCACACAATGTGACCCAACAAGATACCAAATGGTGCACAGAATATACATTTTTTCAAGTTTAGAGAAATCTGGTACTACCTACATTTCTCTAACATCAGTCTTAGATCGCCTATGTGCTTATCAATGAGCCCAAATACAGTCCAATCATCGAAATATACTTCTAACAACTTATGAATGTATTCTTTAAATACAGCAACTACTACTCTAGAAAATATAGCTGGTGCATTCTTAAGACCAAAGGGCATTACCGTATACTGGAATGAGCCCCATTTTGTTGCAAAGGTGGTCTTAGATCGATCTTCTGGATGTATTCTGATCTGATGGTAGCCTGAAAACCCGTCAGTGAAGGAGTAGACCTCTTGTCCTCCCACGTTGTCTAATACTTCATCAATGAACGGTGTTGGAAATGGATCATGAAGTGATGCATCGTTTAGTTTTCGCAGGTCAACACAGATCCTGATGTCCCCTTTTGTTTTCTTTTCTTGCACTACCATAGGGCTAACCCATTTGCTTTCCTCTACTGGCTCAATGATGCCTGCTGTCAGCATTTTATCAATTTCGTCCTTTACTTTTTCTTTGTAGCGCGGATTCAATCTGTATGGACGCTGCTTAACTGGTCTAGCATCCTCCTTTAATGGTATCCTCATGACTCCCAGGTCTCCAACTATTCCCTTCATCTCTGTGAACTTGGTGGGAAATAGGTCCTGATAGTCATGTAGTAGATCTGCAATCTGTCCGATTGTTTCCTCATTCCAGTAGTCTCCGATAGAGGCAAACTTAGGTTCTGCATCTGTGCCAATATTGATCTTTTTAATCTTGATAGGCTCAGTGATCGCTGGAATCTCTAACTATGGTCCTTCTACATCGCGATTGCCTTTTGATTCTGGAATGTTGGTGTTGCGAGGATCCTCCTCCGCTTCCTCTGATTCTGATGTAAAATTATAGCATTCCAACGCCTCTTCTAGATGGATAGTCCACTCAGGTTGGACTGGTACTGAGATGGTGCGATCCTCAAAAATATTTGTCTTGATTATATCTAGGGCCTGGGCAACACTTGGATGTTCTGACTCAAACGCAAAGGTGAGTAGGAAGCTGTCTGTCATAAGCGGCCATGTGGTTGTTCCTTTGCGCAGCTCGGTCTCTGTATACCAATTCCTTGGAACTGTGTCCAATGTGTCAATGAATCTGTGAACCCATTCATCCTCTGGAATGTCCGACCAGTTCTGTTCACATGTCTGAATGTGTATCCTGGGGTCAGTTTCTCCTGTGTATTTCTGCTGAACATACTCTCTGTTGTCGAAAAATGTGATTGCCATCAGTCTTTTCATATTATCCCATGATGTGATATTCCCTTTATGCGCATACCACCATCTTGCAGGTGTAGCTCGAACTGCAAGGTCCATAGCTGCGATCCTCTGTTCATGAGGAATTTGTTGCTCAAATTGTTCAAGAAAATCCTGGATATCCGTCAGACCATGATATGATGGAGTCTCAGTGATCTCGGCACCAATCCATCGTAGTGACTTACTTATAAATGCACATCTACGCGATGAGACTTCGTAAAGTCTGTTCTGCCAGTTTTCTAGACCAACATCCGAATCTGATGCGCATGAGCTGTCGCATCGCCAGCTAATATGCCCTTCTGCAGTGGGATTGATATAGTCATTCTGGTTTGCTGTCATCTGGTAGAGACTCTCCATATTATGTGCCTCTTCCTCTGCTCGGATAGGTTCAATATATCTAGGTCCTTGGTAAGGATCCAGCGGTGCGATGACCTGGATCTGCGCATCCTCAAAGGTCATTTGTATTTTCTTTAGGTCAATGACAGCTTTGCTGCCAATTGCCCAATCAATACTCAGTAGTGCTGGATATGGTCGACTGTCACCAATGATTTCTATAACCTCGAAGTCCACAAAAGTAAAAACTCCGTCGATATCAACTGGCACCTGCGATAGTCGACCCAATGGTGATACTCGCTACTGATTAGCTAATCTCAGGTGGATAGGTGATAGGGCTAACTGAGGACTACCCATCTGTTCCCATGTCTGCTTGGTTAGAACATTCACCTCTGATCCTAGGTCTAAGACAACCTCATCCATTTCAAACTCGCCAATCTGCGCTGTGAATTTCATCTCTCTTCCTGTCCTTGCATGTCTTGTAATATTATGGACAGCGCGGTGTGCACTGCCCGAGAGAGAGGGTTGCTGACACTGATCTATCATACGCTGTAGCTCACCAACAGCTTTATCGTTTCTCAGGAGTTTCAAGCAGCTGTGCAGGAAGGCTTGTATACTTCCTGTCGATTCATCCTCGTCACATCTTCCCAATGTGGTATCCTGTTGTGCCTACTCAGAGCTATCGCTACAAGGTACTTGCTGCGGTACGCCCCTAGACGGCGGTACCTGTGGTCCTGATAGTGTAGGTTCATCAAAGGAAGCCTTAGCTTTATGAAAGGTCTCTTTATTCTTCTGTAGGTCGAGTGCGGTTGCTTTAGTAGGAACTCTGTGCACCCACCCCTGACTTGTGTTCTGTCCGTTCTCCTGCGATGTGCCACTGGTGGAAGCACCGCTCCGAGTCACAATGTTAACTGCTGGTTCTGGTTCCTTAGGTTCAACAGCAATAAGCTGGATGTTCTGGTGTGCGGCTGGTTTAGGATCTCTGATCTTAGCTATCAATATGGGACACTCTTCTATGGTATGATCATAAGATTTGCAGTAATTACAAGTAGTAGTGGCGTTCTGGCAGTCCCTAGCATAGTGTCCTACAATTCCACAATTATAGCAAGTGACTAGTCCGCGACCTTGGCCAAAACCTCCTCCTCGTGCGAAGCCTCCTCCACGGCCTCGTCCTCTGAATCCTCCTCCACGGCCTCCATACGTCTGATCCGGCTGTGGTCCTGTTGCTGGACCTTGTGTGTCTGCTTGGACTCTATACACATCCTGTGTTATTTCTGACAGGAGATCATAAGCTCGGCAATCTTGTGGATCATGCCCAACGGATTTATAGAAGATACAATATAGGTTTTTAGGTGTCTGTACATACTTTTGAAGCAAAGGGCATTGCTGAGGTGGATGTCCTTGTGTTCTACATATTTCACACCATGGCCCTTGTGTTCGTGGTAAGGGGTTAGGAGCCCTTGATGCTAAGTATTCTGCAAAGACTGGACAGTTATCTTTACTGTGGCCCTGTGCTCTACACTTTATGCACCATATGTCTTGCATAACCTATTTCCCTTTTTTTAGTTCGTGTATCTGTAACGTAAGGTTGGCCAACTGGGTCTGTAGTGTTGTCATGCCTGTACTGGTTTCTGCTAAAGGTGAAGCCTCTAGTTTCATTGCCATCTCCAGCGCTTCATCTTGAGTAGTGAGTTTCTGCTGCATTAGTGGCATTCTGATATGAGGGAGTAGTGCGGCAATAAACCATTCCTTATGCTGCTCCGGTGCAAACTCAAAACTTACTTGGTCTATAAGAGCTTTGAATTTCTAGTCAAAGTCCCATACTGACTCTGATGGTAGTTGCTTAATATCCTTAAGCTCTGTGATGCACCGAGACTCAGACTTAGGTTTCTTAAACTCTTTAATCATGGCGTTCTTGACCTGGGCAAGCGTCTTGGGTAATGTAGTATACTTTATGTACCATGTCAAGGCTCTGTCTCTGAGTGTGGTGACCAACTGTACAAGTTTAAGGTTATCATCGTTAATTGTTTTAATGGTCCACATAGCTTCGCATAGGAACCAATGCTGTTCTGGGTCTTCTGCTCCTGTACCTTTAAAGATAGGTAGCTTCATGTCGTCTCCCATTTTATTTCTCTGTGGGGGGTTCTGACTGACTGGAGTACTACCACTCAGCGGTGTAGGTGAAGGTGCTGTAACGGGAGTAGGTACTGACGGTGAACTACTAGATGGAGTACCTACGGGATTGTTCTGAGTCCCTGTCTGTTTCTGAGGAGTATAGGGGTGGTAAGGGATACCCCCCTCTGGTTCTTCTGTGGTACTAGGGCTCTGTTGTCTGATACTGTCTGAACTGTCTTCAAATATAGGAGATCTAAAATCTACTTTATACTTCTTTCCACTATGTGTTCGTCCAATGTCATCAAAATCACTTTCAAACTCTTGTGATATTACTATCTTTACTTATTCATCTAAGACTAGATCCATTGTTCCTTTTTCATATAGCAGCATCTTAAGGGACAAGTTTAGAGATCTTAGGTACTTACCGCGATATCCTCTGAAGAAGTATCGTTCAGCTGCGCTGAAGCTCTTTCTCTGGTCAACTGCAAATTCTGTGACGTAGCCTTCTAGCACACTGGTAAGCCAGAAGTCTACTGCTCTCGTAATCGGATTGTCAAGGTTCTGTACGGTCTGAATCAGCTCCGGTGTCCAGACGATGTTTCTTTTCTTCGTGAATGTGTTCCTATCTGTCAACTTGGATAACCAGTCGAAAAGCTCATTTTCGTAGGTTACAAAAAATATAGCGTGTATGTCTGAAGTGATATGCTTCTCTAGCCAGGCCTCTGTGCTTAGTCTTGGACTCCTATTCTCTTTCTTGGCGAACTCCCTTAAGTCTGAATCCAACCACTGGTGAAACTCTTCTCTCGTAAGATGCCAACAGAACATTGACTCCCAGTTATTCAAACCGGCAACGGAACCATTTGTTGATTGCATGGGCAGACTCGGGTTTACTATAATTAATCAACAACACCCCAAACTCACTGGGCCTTTCGGCGACAGACCGCGAAGCGATCTGAAGTCTCACCCGAAGTGAATCTAATGGGTTGGCCAAGACTCAAGTGTCTTGGACCAGGCTCTGGGCATCCTACGTCCCTTCTCTTACTCCTGTGAATCCCAAGGTCAGCTATTTCTGCGCATTGCACGTCCCCTTCTACTCGCAGCGCTTTTAGCCGTGCGATTCTTATCCACGCGCAAGTCGCACAGTCTCTTCCCTCGTCGCACAACTTCCACTTACTCACAATACCTCCAACTCTGTCGCACCTCTGTGCACCGTGGAACACCAACCCTCTCCTCAACGCTAAGCCCTCAGCTCGCAGTATCGTGCACCGCAGCTCCTCTGCTGGTGCGATATCGCCTCTCTGCGATATCCTACCACTACGACCTTGCGCTCTTAGCGTTGACTGTGCCGATGTGCGAAACTCTACTTCTCAGAAGTTATATTGTGATTAAATGGTCATTAGAAACAGACGTAAAGGAGTCTTTAAGCAGCTTACTAAAATACTTCAACTTATCTCTATCTTCTTGCATTATCATGAACTGAGCAATACATATATTTACTTACTGCAACTAACATCATATGCATAATAACCAGTAACCATAAGCAAATACAATCACATTCATACAACACATAACACGCAGATTTAACGTGGTTCATCCCCAGGATGGGAGCTACGTCCACCAAACTGTGCTTCTATTATATATCTTGAGGGAAGCTAGCACAGTCTGTTGCACTGCATATGCAGCGCGAGATCTCTCCTAGATCTCTGGTCTATTTCTATCTCTATATTTCCTTTCTTTCAATATATCCTTCCCTCTCTTCCTCTTTGCGGATGGTTACATACAGACTCAAATGACTCACAGACAAGCTAAGTGTCTGGATCGTTACAACATAGTCTATCTGACTGACTCCTGAGTCTACAAAATTATCAACTGAACAACTAACGACTCAATCCTATGAGCCAACCAACTGGCTAACTGACCGATTAGCTAACTAACTAATCAACCAACCCTTTACAATACAAAGTATATGCTTTTATAGGCGGCCCAAAGGTCTCGCCATTACAACACTATGGGCCTGTCCCAACAGTAACCCCATACCCTAATTAGTGACAGTCGGTCCTCTCTGTCCTTGAGGTAGCCGCTTCCCGTCACACCACAGCTCTCTGCAGTCTTCCATGCTTCCCGACACTGACCATGGGTACTA
>LPNX011213194.1:19370-109370 GCA_001517045.1 Pseudotsuga menziesii | reverse complement strand
TGTTGATCGTTATGATGATGAGGATGATGATGATGTTCATGATGTTGATGGTGATGATGATGAGGATGTTCATGATGTTGATGGTGATGAGGATGATGATGATGATGTTCGTGATGTTGATGGTGATGATGATGATGAGGATGATGATGATGATGTTCGTGATGTTGATGGTGATGATGATGATGATGATGATGATGAATGATGATGATGTTCATGATGTTGGTGGTGATGATGATGAGGATGATGATGATGATGTTCATGATGTTGATGGTGATGATGATGATGATGATAGTGATGATGAGGATGAGGATGAGGATGATGATGAGTATGATGATGATGATGTTGATGTTCATGATGTTGATGGTGATGATGATGAGGATGATGATGAGGATTATGATGATGATGTTCATGATGTTGATGGTGATGCTGATGATCATGTTGATGATGATGATGATGATGATGATGATGAAGGTGATGATGAGGATGATGATGATGATGAGCATGATGATGATGCTGTTCATGATGTTAATGGTGATGATAATGATGAGGATGATGATGATGAATGATGATGATGTTCATGATGTTGATGGTGATGGTGATGATGAGAAGGAGGAGGATGATGATGATGATGTTCATGATGTTGATGGTGATGATGAGGAGGAGGAGGAGGAGGAGGAGGATGATGATGATGTCCATGATGTTGTTGTTGTTGATGATGATGATGATGATGTTCATGATGTTGATGGTGATGATGATGAGGATGATGATGATGATGATGATGTTCATGATGTTGATGTTGATGATGATGAGGATGATGATGATGATGTTCATGATGTTGATGGTGATGATGATGATCATGTTGATGATGATGATGAAGGTGATGATGAGGATGAGGATGAGGATGAGGATGATGATGATTATGTTCATGATGTTGATGGTGATGATGAGGATGAGGATGATGATGATGTTCATGATGGTGATGGTGATGATGATGAGGATGAGGATGATGATGATGATGATGATGATGATGTTCATGATGTTGATGGTGATGATGATGAGGATGATGATGATGATGTTCATGATGTTGATGGTGATGATGATGAGGATGATGATGATGATGTTCATGATGTTGATGGTGATGATGATCATCATGTTGATGATGATGGTGATGGTGATGATGATGATGGCAATGGTGGTGGTGATGATGATGATGATGATGATGAAGGTGATGATGATGATGAAAGTGAATATGATGATGATGATGATGAAGGTGATGATGAGGATGAGGATGATGATGTTCATGAATTTGATGGTGATGTTGATGATGATAATGATGATGATGATGAATTTGTTGATGATGACGATGGTGATGATGATGAAAATAAAGATGAAGATGATGATGATGAACATAACGATGTTGATGATGATGATCGATGATTAATGATCATGGTGATGATGATGATGATGATGATGAAGATGATGATGATGATGATGACGACGATGGTGATGATGATGTTTATGATGTTGATGTTGAGGATGATGATGATGATCCATCATCATCATCATGTTGTTGTTGTTGATGATGATGATGATCATGTTGATGATGATGATGATGATGATGATAAGGAAGGTGATGATGATGATGAGGATGAGGATGATGATGATGAAGATGATGACGACGATGGTGATGATGATGTTCATGATGTTGATGATGATGATGATGATGATGACGATGGTGATGATGATGATGAAGATGAAAATGAAGATGAAGATGATGAAGATGATGATGATGATGAAAATGAACGTTATTTTTTATTTTACAAAATGTGCACATGATTTCTTTACACATAACGCGCATGCGTTTTGTTTCTATAAAACGCGCATGTGTTTTGTTTAACTAAATCACGCTCGCGTATTTTTTAAATTCAAAAATTTATTCCTTCCAAATGATAAAGCTGAGCCTCCACCCATGCTTTTGTGGAATTCCTATACCTATGTGTCTGCTTTGTACTTTGTCTCGGATTCAACATGCGTGTGCCTCGGAATATGATAAACCATGGCTAATTCAGCATTAGATCTAAATTTTCAATATGCTCATGTTTAGCGGTTCGTCTGATTATGCTACACACCTCCATTTTTTATGGGATTTTAGAAACAGATATGGTTTTTTTTAAAGATTCTAAATATGTAAATTTTAACAAGAATACATAATTTTTTCTATTTTTTTCTTATTTATCTTCTGTCATCACTCCTCAACTCAAAAAACACACTATTAGTGTTTCGTCCATATCTCTTTCGTTTCTCAACCATTTAAAAAAAAATTGTATGGTGCACTAAAGAACACCAACCTCTACATGCTATAAAAAACCCATTTCCAAATAATTGCATTAAGACATTCAAACGCTGCACCCACAATTGACGTACCGTTTTCGATGTTTGATCTCTTAGATAATTAAAACGAAAATTAAAAAAAATATTTTTATTATTGGAAAAATAGTCGTGCACTAGTCCTATATGTTTTCTATATGTATACCAATTTTCGTAAGTTTATTCCATCATTTAGACACTCAGCACCCACAAAAACATATACCTTATAATTTGTCACAAAAATAAAAAGTGTCCGTTAAAATTTATCTACTTTAGATAGTTGACATCATTTTCAATAGAAAAAAATATATATATTTGGAAAGGTCATTTAATTTCCTACATTTCTTGTGTTTTACTAATCGCAAGATTCATTGTGTAAGTGTCTCAAAATATCTATGCAAGTTGATGGATGTCTATTTTTTCAGTTTTGTATTGCATCTAACGCGCCAAAAGAGACCCTCAACTTCTTGCACACACCCCTCATTCCTCCTTAGCTATATTTGTTGTTGCTACTCTTGGAAGTATTTTTTCATGCATATTTTCTCAACTTCTTGCACACACCCCTCATTCCTCCTTAGCTATCTTTGTTATTGCTACTCTTGGAAGTATGCTTTCATGCATAGTTTGGTGTATGTAGAAGTCTTTTCATCTTTCTTCTTTTTCTCCCTCAAGACATCCTTCTTAGCTTGTGTGAGATTATTGATCTATTAGTTCTATATAACCATTTTGGACTATATCTCATACATTTTGATCTCTAAACAAAGCCACATTAATAGTTTTCTATTCAAAAGATCAAAGGTCGTTTCACTAGTCCTTAACATAGGACACAACTCGATTCTTGAGATTATGTGTTGCATAAATAACACATGCATTCAACCATAAACTATAGGTTTATATTACCATGACATAAGTAAAGAACTACAACCACAAGTACATGGAAATTTACTTGAAGGTTTCATTTTTTAAAAAGATTGGGCTCTCAACACATTCAAGACCTTATGCTTCTTAAATATGCTGAGGTGTGAAATTAATTACAATCTAGTGACTCAAACTAAGTTGGTTGAGAAGTGATGTAGATATGCTAGTAATTATTATCAATCTTGTAAATAGCAATTACCATGGTCAATTGCTTGACGCACATATTGGTTGGTCGAGATAGAAGAGCATTGCATATACATTGCCATAATGTGGTAGTGCTTCGGTCCAAAACGTTTGGAGCACAGAGTTTCCAAAGCACGGTTGATATCTAGATCCATGTCAAAATAAAATAATCACACCAAAATAACCCTGTCCTTAATAGCACTGCTGTAGATGAATTGAATACATCTGTGTACAGAACGTAGAAACTTTATAGACCCATTACAAATTGGACCGATTGCAAACCTGTTCAAAGCAAATGGATTGATTTGAATAGCCGTGGTGACATTGAAAATATAAAAATTACCAAACATTTCTTAAAATCCTTAATTTTCTAACTATTTAAACTTCTCCTTCATTAATCTATGAAGTCCATAGCTTCGAGATTAATTCATTATAAACTAAAAAATTATGAAGACTGCGAATAATCTAGGAAGTCGATAGATTCTGAAATATTTCATTATGAACCGTTGCTCTGATCATGTTAACACTAGTATTTCGCACATCAAAATACAAATGCTTCTTGATTGATGAATTTTAATGTCGAGCAGCAATTTTTTTAGCGTTTGAATGTGGATTTGCTTTCTGGGGTAATCTTGAATCGATTAGGGTTGTGGTTAATTTTTTATTTGATTTAATTAGTATAATATGCTCTCTCACACTAATATTATGATGGATAATAGGTACATCGATGTTCATCATTGAAAAAAAGAAGGTAGTCAAATCCTAAAGTTCTAAGGATCAATGTTCAAATCCAAATCATAAAACTTGAGTGATAATCATCAACAGGAACCATTACAAAGAGCTTAATCATTATTATTTTCAATTTTAGATGGCACATAGTCCCTACAAATCACTATTATTCATATAAGCTCTAATTTTTTTGTTTAAGACAAGCAAAATATAACTGCACAAAATATAATTTGCATTTGTAATCTTAAATAGTTAATTAATTTTTATTGGCATTTTTATTTTAGAATTTAGGGTGATTAACATTTATACTTTGAAGGATTTCAAAAAACAAATAGGAAGATTGCATATGGAAAAATTATTAGTAATTAATACTAGTTTATAATAAATTGGTAACCAATAATTTATAGCAAATAATTAAAAGAATGCCAGAAATTTAAAAATATATAAAAATTAAATTATATTCATAATAAAAATAAGTCTTAAAATAATACATAAACATATGAAAAAATTATAATTTGGGGTAAATTAATAATTAATATAATTTAATAATAATTAACTTTAAAATTAAATAACTATACCAAAAAAATACTGTAAAAAAACCATAAACAATCCCACCACTTTGAGAATAGGTAATAGTTGAGCTTATCTCGACCTTTACTCTATCTCGATGGTTGCTTATGATATAATAATGAATAATCATGAAGATATATTATTACTTTGACACTCTTGGGAGAAAGTTCCAATCATGAAGATATATTATTTCTTTAATATCGCCACGCTCTATTTCGTGAAGAAAGTTCCAATAAAGTAAAGACATGGAGTGTGTCTGAACATGCAACGACAATTTTATTTATAAATTCAAACGTCACACTCTTGTAAATTAAAAATGCGAACATCGGATTAAAAGAAAATGGGCGCATACGCAGATCCACAAGAAATACAGAAAATGCACACATCCATGGAGACATGTACATAGGGAAGCTTCTTATGCGGTGAAACACTCCTCCTTTTTCAACATCTATCACCTTCTGGTCCCAACGGAGAAACATTAAAAAAAACATGATGATCAGGATGCCAACTCATTCCAAGCATCCCAAAAAAAGTTTGAATTTCTTGTAATGGATTATCACAATACTGTCCTCTTTTGGATAGACCATTATGGGGACAAAAATTTTCTGCAACGAGCCAGATGTTTCATTGTTCCTACTGCTACACACTATCAGCCAAAAATATTAATTTCCCACTCTAAACCCTAGTTTTCCAGTTGTTGATATCTATAGGTTATGCTAATATAAAATCCAGTTTCAGAAGGAGCCCCTGGATAATTTGTTTTAAATTTCTCGGGCATAACTTGGAAGGTCCAAAGCAAGAGCATCATGCCCAGTACACTTGCACTTGCTGACAACTTTAACTTCCGGAAGATGATTTGAGCTCCTTGCTGAGGATGAAGCATCATAAGAACAATGGGTGCATGTCTGTGAGAAGGAGAAATCTAAAAGGAGAGGCGTTGCAAAATCATCTTCACCTCCAACATAGCAAAATTCGGCCACATGCACGTTCTCGGACCAACGCCGAATGGAATGAATGCAAGTGGATGTTTTGCAGCTTGTGCAACTCCACTAGACAACCTTCGAAGATTAGATTCTTTCACATTGTCGCCCCAGAATGTTTGATCATGGTGAATTGCCAAGATCGGTATCATCTTCGACCCTTTCCAAGAGTCATGACTTTGTTAGTTTTTCTGATCGAAGCAACTACTGTAAGATATAGCCTCAGAGATTCTTTAACAATCATGTCGACCTGCAAAAATAGAAAGAGAAAACAATGGATATGGATAACCAATGATAGAACAATAGTATAATGGTTAAAACCATAATCTCAATTAAATATCTCGAGCCTAATCAAATCCGTCGCACAATTATTTAAATCCGGAAGCTCACAATTCCCATGTCACAGATAATAAAATCCGGCATTATGAGATTCAATACCGATTGGGAATACACTGATCGGGTATTTTATGGAGTCCGAGTCAGAATTAAAGAGAGAAACATATTCTTACAATTCTTTCGAGCTATTTCTTGCTACTCTTGCTGGATTGCTAAAGAACAATGGTCCAAGTTAGCATATTTGAAATTGTTTGTTTTGTTAGATTTTTATCATTAAAGCTAGTATTATGATCTTAGGATCTTTAATTGAGAGAATAACATGCACACCAATAAAACACAAGAGACAAGAGAGACAAAGAATTTTTCTAGGGGAAACCATAAAGGAGAAAGCCTGGCAACTTCCTAAGAGATAGAATCAGCACCAAAAGTAAAACCCGAAAACAGTAAAGATGATCTCCCGACAGCAATCAGCACCAAAAGTAAAACCTGAAAACAGTAAAGATGATCTCCCGACAACAGTAGTCTCTCTCTTGTCCCAGTAACTTCTCTCTCAATCATGCGCCCCAATGAGTGAGTGTGTGTGTGATAAATAAAGAGGCTCACTCTCTATTTATATTCTTTTGCTCACTTGAAGCCCACTCCAACATGTCGGCCTCACTTAACAATTACTTACTAGAGCCGGCATCTCTATGAGTATCTAATAACCCTAGTGCCCCACAAATTGTGGGAACTTTGCCTCCTCCGACTAACAAGGAGGGTTATCCTTAACACAACGGTGGGGACTATTGCCCCAACTTACAATTACTCGCTTAGGGTCGACTTCTCTAGGATAGTCTAATAACCCGAGGGCCCCACAACCGTGGGGACTTTAACCCTTGACCAATAGCAGGGTTACCCACAATGACTTGACATGACTTGTTTATATTATAGAAACTCACGTTAGAAACATCGGGGCATTACGTGACTCAAATACATTACAGACACTTCCGGGAATAAACATCGAGGTACAATACGTAAAAAATACAGGTGAATAGATTCCGAAGTTACAATTACATCAACACTCCCTCTTAACTAGGAAGGTATTCTCTCGACACAATTTATTATCACAAGTCTTCTTTTCTGTATCATCTAAATCATCGTCAAGTTCCCGTCATCTTCAAGTCATCTTTGGATCTGGATCATCACTCGATCTGGATCATCATCATTGGATCTGGAACATCACTCGATCTGGATCATCACTGGAACATCATCATTGGATCTGGGTCACCACTGGAACATCATCACTCGATTTGGATCATCACTGCTGGATCATCATCACAGGTGCTATCTTATGATTCTTGTCACAGGAAGTTCTACAGAGCCAGCCCTTTTTCATGTTGGTTGTAGGCCTAGCCTCCATGTAGGTCTTCTTCAGCACTTATATATGACCCTAAGTCAAAATGGCCTGCCAAGCACTTACATATGACCATGAGAGGAACACATCCAACACCATGTCAGAAAGGCACGCCCGGCACTCACATCTGACCATGCGAGAATAAATGCCACAACCCTGTCAGAAAGGTCGAGCACTTACATTCACCAGCATGGTAGGACACACCTACTATCATCTATGGAAAGGCTCAACACTTACATCCACCAGCATGGTAAGACACACCTACTACCATCTGTGGAAAGGCACAACACTCGCATCCACCAGCATGGTAGGACACACCTACTACCATCTGTGAAAAGGCACAGCACTCACATCCACCAACATGATATGACACACCTACTATCATCTATGGAAAGGCCATCACTCACATCCACCAGCATGATATGACACACCTACTATCATCTGTGGAAAGGCTCTGCACTTACTTTTGATCATGTGGGAATCAATCCCACAGTCACATCAGAATGGCTCTCAATCCGAGACTGAGGATTCTTGGTAACTGACCAGGTGCCTCCATTCAAAGAATAGAAACAACCCTTATATCTGATCAAGTGGGAACACATCCCTCAATAACATAAGAATGGCCATGCACTCATATCTGATCATGTGGGAACACATCTCACAGTCATATCAGAATGGCCCTCAATCCTAGACCGAGTATTCCTGGTAACTGACCAGGCACCTCCATTCAAAGAATGGCAATAGCCCTTATATTTGATCATGTAGGAACCAATCCTACAGTCATATCAGAATGGCTCAACACTCACATCTGACATGGAAGGAACCAATCCTCTCACCATGACAGAATGGCCCAACCCTTACATCTCACCATGGAAGGAACCAATCCTCTCACCATGTGAGAATGGCTCATGGACTCATCACTTCCCCTTGGAAGGAACCTTGATCTGGAGAACACCAAGCTTCTCCCTGAAGTACTTAAACTTCACTCTGGATAATGGCTTTGTCAACACATCACCTATATGTTCGTCCATCACAACATACTGGAGCTTCACTGCTCCCCTCTGCACCATATCCCTAATATAGTGATACTTGATCTCTATATGCTTCAACTTGTCATGGAACACCGGGTTCTTCAATAACTTCACACAAGTCTGGTTGTCGCAATATATACAAGTAGCATCGAACTGGAGATCAAATAAATCAGACAATAGCTTCCTTAGCCATACTGCCTCACAACTAGCTGAGCAAGATGCGACATACTATACTTCAGTTGTACTCAGTGCCACACAGGATTGCTTCCTGCTAAACCAAGAGATCACACCTGATTCCATAATGAAGCAACACCCTGAAGTGCTCTTCCTATCGATGGCACTTCCTGCCTAATCTGAATCAACATAACCTTCCAGGTTAATCTTCTGATTCATCTCATACTTGAGCCCATAATCAACTGTACCCTTCAGGTACCTCAGAATATGCTTTGCAGCAATAAAGTGAACATGTCTCGGATCTGTCAAGAACTGGCTCAAGGTGTTCACAGCAAAGCAAACATCTAGTTTCGTGTCTGTCAGGTACATCAAGGACCCAATCATCTGATGATACATCGTAGAATCAATCGCTTCTGATGAAGAATCACTCAATAGCTTCAGGTTCGATGCCAAAGGTGTGGTGATGCAATCCATCGTCATGGACCTCTTCAGGATCTATACTGCATACTTCCCTTGTCCACACCTCCATGCCTAGAAAATAGTGCATCGACACATAATAGGAGCATTATTGGTCATCCGCCTTCAACCTTGAAGCAAAGGTTGGAATCCACTTTACTCTCAGTAAATCCTAGTCATCAGTAATCTGTCCATCCTATCATACCATGTCAAACCTCGGGATCTTCTATAGTCATTCCCTCTAAAGCATCATACTCCCTCTATCTTCCGTACTCTATGCACTCAAACATTATGGACTAGAGTGACAAGTAGCTTGCTCTGCTACTAATATTCTATGTATCCATCTAGGGTCACTGTATACCAAGATCATCTATCTTGAACTTTTTCAAAAGTTCTTCTTCCACCCATCTGTGAGCTTGTCATCCTTTATCAACCTTGTAGAAAAGATTTAGATCTTCATCAAGCTCCTCATGTATGTGTTATCCCATGGGTGTCTTATGAGCTCGTACACCGCCTTCTTTTATTTTCACACATGATTCTGTCTATCATGTGATCTCATTTGTAGAGGCTGCAAATGTCTCTTCGCAGTCTATGCCTTCTTTTCGTGAGAAGCCTCGTGCTACGAATATTTCCTTATATCCCATGATATTTCCATCTATTGCATAATGGAACTACGAACTTCCCTTCACGTATCGATACTACATCCTAGACATCATTCTTCATGAACTGATCTTCCCTTTCTTCTTGGTTACTTCTTCATGGCTGGAAGGTGCTGCATCAATGACGTCGCTGCATTCATCATATTATTCTTCGTCTTTGAACTGTCATCACTTGTTCTTCAGAACAATTCTCATCCTTCTTTGCTTGTAGGCGATTATGTATGTGATCTTTCCTACAAGTCAAATGCATTTGTATGGTTAGAAACATTTCATAAGGAATATTCATACTAGAAAATTCTTATGCATAAATATATGATCATGCAACTACTTTAGCCAATACAACATTCATCGATATCTCATGGAAACTTTCTAGATGCCTTCCATCTCTACTAGGACAACATTGAGATTGTGCACTAATCCAATATGTCAGCAAAGAGGTTTCATTCTAGATAAGTAGCAATGGAGAGTTTTATAGCACCATAAGTTACTTAGCCATCACATGCATATTAGTAGTATACTGTCATTAATGCAAAGATTCTATCATTCATAATACATCAACTGAATATAAACAAATGCATAACAAAATAATATCATGAAATGACAATTGAGTACTTATCTTTCTTTGTTTCGTGGGTAGACTCCTTCTTGAGCCTTCAACTTCATCATCTTCTTCATTCATAATACCATCGTTTCTTATCCAAATGCTAAAATGGATAATATTTTCTTCAAGAGTTGAGATCTTCATATTCCTCATCACTTGAGGGATCTTCTTTGGATGGTGAGAGCTTGATCTTTAGTTGCTCCCAACTTCTCTTCTCTTATTATGAGTCGAGCTTCTTCTTCTGTGTGATCTTCCTAGAGTTTGCTGAAAGTAATCACTTCCTTCTGGCACACATTCCTCGCATGAATGAATCCCATCATCCTGGGAGGCCATTCAAGGTGGCTATCACCACTTCTGCATTCTCCACTTCTTCTTCTACTGCTACAAGTTGTTCTTTGATTTGAGAGACCCTCGTAAAGTATGAGTGTATGGTCTTTGCATTCTGGATCTTCACATTCTACAACTATTTTCTCAAAGTCATTTTCCTATTTATGTTCTTCCCTTCAAATAGCTTGGTCAAGGAGTCAAACATCTCTTTTGGTGTCTATAGGGAAGACACTTATGGTACAAGGTGATCTATGATTGAATCAACAATGATCTTCTTGGCCTTGACCAAGTTCTTCTTGTGTAAAGATTTTAACCTCATCTTCCTCTGGAACTGGAACCTCTGCACTCATGTGGGTTTCCAATTCATTTTCTTCAAAGAGATCATATACTTCCATTCTTGGAAGTTGTCAACTTCACCAAGCTTATCATCAAGCTGATGTGATAGATCATTTTGAAATGAGAACCTCAAATGAAAATAACAAAAGATTATATCTTATCGATTTGAGGTGTCCGTCCTAGTTCCAAAGCTGGCTGATCTAGGGTTTGTCAGAGAAGCCCTATTTTTCAAAGCTTGGAATCTTTCAGATCTAATTGGATATAAATATAGATCTCTTCAAGTTGAGCTGTCCAATGTACTCCTTTTCTAAAAAGTGGAGGGAAGCTCCCGAAATAAGAAGCCCTAGTTTTCCAATTTCTTTTGCAGAAATTCCTGATACTTTTTATGCGGTATCTCCAAAAAAATTATTCCTCCATGTCTAAAACTTCACACTGAGGTAGCCTCACTTGTTCCTGTTTCAACACCATAGGTTTCATTAGAATTGGTTTCACCAATTGGGACTTATGATCATTCTCCCAAGGTGACCTATTACAGAACTATTCGAAACATCGAATTTGTACGAACTACCACGTGTTAGTATTTTATCTTATGGGTCTAAAACTTGGACCACAGAAAGTGCAGTTTGTGCCCTTTCTGGAACATCTTTAGAAATTTCATTTGGACCTTTATAACACAAGATATAGCGATTCTCCCTAAGTGTCATGTTTAGGGATGAATCCTGGAAGAGGCTGGAACCCTAACTTGGAGGAATCATATCTCCCAGAATATAGTGAATTTGAGGCTAAATTGTGGATATAGTGTAAATAAGTATTTTATCTTCCACCTATAAAAGTTTTCGCTCCTGATCCTTCTCCAATCCAGAGATATAGCGTATTACCAAAACTTATCAGTTTTAGTATTTTAGGGTTTTTCCACCTCACAGTCAAACTAGGGTTTGACTTTCTCGGAGTTTCACCCAACCAAAAATCTTGACCCAGGTCTCTAAAATTTGATTTTGATGAGGAGAGAAATCCTATGCCGGGCTCACTCAAAAATTCCTCTTCTGTAGAAAGCCCTAATTTCTCGCACCGAAAACTGAAAATGCTCGGAATTGAATTCCGCTTCAACAAAAAGATGCGCCCTTCAATGAAGAGTTAGCCTAGAATATTTTTGCTGATGGATTGTGTAGAGAGACCCAAAAAGCAAGAATCCCTAGCTTATACAGATGCACAATGTCTTATTCTGAGGTTAGCTGATACCATGTTAGATTTTTATCATTCAAGCTAGCATTATGATCTTAGGATCTTTCACTGAGAGAATAACATGCACAACAATAAAACACAAGAGACAAGAGACACATAATTTTCCTCGAGGAAACCATAAAGGAAAAAACCCCACAACTTTCTCAGAGATAAAATCAACATGAAAAATAAAACCCAAAAAACAGTAAAGATGATCTCCCGACAGCAGTATTCTTTTTCTTGTCCTAGCAACTTCTCTCTCACTCATGCGCCCCAATGAGTGAGTGTGTGTGTGATAAGTAAAGAGGCTCACTCTCTACTTATATTATTTCGTTCACTTGAATCCCACCCCAACATGTCGGCCTCACTTAACAATTACTTACTAGAGCCGACATCTCTAGGAGTGTCTAATAACCCTAGTGCCTCTCAACTTGTGGGGACTTTCCCTCCTTTGACCAATAGGGAGGGTTATCCTTAGCACAATGGTGGGGACTATTGTCCCAACTTACAATGAATCACCTAGGGTCCACTTCTCTAAGATAGTCTAATAACCCTAGGGCCCCAGAACTGCAGGGACTTTAACCCTTGACCAATAGGAGGGTTACCCACAATGACTTGACATTACTTGTTTATATTATAGAAACTCCCGATAGGAACATCATGTCATTACATGACTCAAATACATTACAGACACTTCCCGAAATAAACATCGGGGTACAATACATAATAAATACAAGTGAATACATTTCGAATTTACAATTACGTCAACATGCTTGCAAGCAAAGAAGAAGGCCTTGCATTCCTCCATTATGTCGTCCATTTAGAGAGCCAAATACCTATTCGTGTTTCCAGTGAAGGATTTTCTATAAGTGCATGTTTCTGTTTTTATATCTGCTAAATCTGTTGTATTAAGTTTCTGTATTTTCTACTCGCAATCTTTTAAAACTCGTCCTGTAGGTGGTGGAAAAGACCATTGAGTAAATTGCTGGGTGTGAGGGATTTCAAATAGGGTTGTCCGATGTCATAGAGGTCTTAGCTGTGGGTAGGCACATTAAATCCTTGTAAGTTACCAAAAACTAACGTGAGCTAGAATCCCAAGTTTTCATGGATCTTGTAATGGACACAGTTTCGCTTGCTACTTTAGATTGTGAATCAGCTAATTATACAGAGGTTTCATTAGCAGAATGTAGATCATCCTTCTGTAATGAAACATCCATTTCTACTTCTTCTATTATACACATCCAAGACCTAAACCCATATGAAAACTAACAGTTACCTGCTATTCTCCGACATGATGTCTATGAACTAAACTGGTGGTCTTTTAAAAGTGCAACAGAAATAAAAGTGTCTTCAATAGATGTGACATTCACCGATAAGGATGAACCAGTTCGCATTAACCTGTTGGAAAAATTCCAGATAGATTGGGCAAACGCTCAAGGTTTTAAATATGTACATTTAGGAGCTATTAGACATGGATTGGGACCGTTAGTCCGCCCATATTTACCAGTTTCTTCTTTATGTGTAGAAATAGACACTCGACATCGTAATTTTGCCAATGCAATAATTGGCGGTTTTACCGCTCCTCTACATGACGGTCCTGCCTTTGGCACCATCTATCTTAAATATTCTGTTAGTTTAGAAGATCCTTACATATATGATATGCTCAAGGCATATATCCTACCTAAGGGATTCAACATGGACATTGGATCAAATGTTATCCAGTTAAAGGGTGTTGTTCTCGCTAGGTTTGGAAATGATACTCTTCCCCCACTATGATCTCATGTGCATTAGAGTTCACACTTGCACAACATGGTGGAGTCTAAGAAATATAAACAGTCTACCCCAGTAACATTCAATTGGACTGGTATAAACTATCCCAGACAATAGGAAGTAAAATACAAAGAACTAAGAAATAATGAAAGTCTAGCTAATTCCTTCTCTGCTCAGCCCCTTACCTTTGATAGGACTACCAGTTATTTTCGAGTCCTAGATGAACTCCCTACTCACCGATTTGCACCTCCACTAATCAGATCTACCTCCTCTACTTCTTATAATTATGCTAGGCATCAATCCGAAGCAAACTCTGTTTCTACCTCTTTACTACAACCATCTTTCTTTGGGTTACATGAAAATGAACATCGTGGCCAGCACGCTGAATGTCCTGCATGTCATAAAATTCTTCAGAGGATCCAGCATCATAAGAACAAGGATCTTCCTACCTTAGTTATGTTCTCCCTACCTAGGAGTAATTCAGGAATGGAAGTTGTAAATCAAGGGCAAAGGTCGTTCCTTCCAGGACGAAATCTCCCAGAAAATCCTTTTCGACAATTCTCCATAGATGGCCATATTAAAAAATAGTTCCTTCCCTATAATTCCTCAACCCCTGATCAAAATATCTTAGACGAAGTAAAACTTGAAAATTGGGGTAATATGCAACAAAAGTTGACGCCACAAAATCTAGATGATATAGCTCAAGATAGCATCTTCTTGAAAACACAAATGGCAGAAGAAAAACAAAAAATAGAAGCAATAACAACCAAGCTTGGGTTGTTGGATCATCTCTTGCATGATTCAACTGAAATAAAAATAGTAGTAGAATTGCTGCTACAGAAATAGATAAAAGGTTAGCTGTGTTGGAAGAGCTTTTGACAAAGACTGAAACTTTAAAAAAGAAGTCTGATGTTGTCAGTGACCATGTATTTGCCTTAGCTACAAAAGGACATCAGAGAAAGTCCTGTCACTCCAAGAGTCTTTCTTTTGGTCAGTTTAGCATATCTAAGGAAGATACTCGTCCTGAGTATGATTTTGGTCATAATGAAGAATATTTTAAAGAAATAAGAAACTGGGTTGTTGAATTCAAGAAATTTCCCCCTGTACTCGACCCAAAATATCTTGCAATGATGTCTCTCAGACATCAAGAAGAAGGTGATTCTTCTGTCACAAGCCCTCCTCCTCCTCAGCCTGAGTTTGATGTCCATATGCCAGATGTAAATCCATCTACAGCTCCTTCTGATAGATTCCAATTTGGAATCAACAGTATGAATAACTTATTGTCCTTGATGCCATAACAACCAGTTTTGAATATCCAGTGTCAGACTCGTGCTGATATCAAAAAAGCAATACAGATGCTTGGACAATGGGTTCTTTATAAGAAACATCAGGATAGTAACCTTACTGGTCAAATTATGGGTACGCAATTAGTTGCAGGTCTTTCAAGCCTTGCATTTGAATGGTGGAGATGGCTCCCACAAGAAGCATGAAACGAAATGTTGACCAGCAGATCCTTCAAGGTCTTAGTAAGGAATTCTATGGCCCTAATGATAGGGAATACTATGATTATTTGGATTCACTTTTTATGTCTACTATATTGTCTAAGTTTGAGCAAAAGTGAAGATTATTTTTTCTATATTCAAAACCTGCTAGTTTCTTCAGGTAAGTTTGGTGAACCAACATATATGAAACATTACCTAAGAAGATTTCTTCGTCATGTCCCCGATGCAGTTTAAGAATTCGTGAAAGATAATCATATCGATCTCAAAGTTATGTCTTTGGCACAACTGCATGCTTATATTCTTGAGACTTGGCAAGAACATTGTCTTGAACGCCAAGTTAGTAAAGATTTTAAGATGCACCAAGGTATGTATTCCGCATCCTTCTGTATGAATCCTGCAAATGCAAGAAAAAGAAAAAGGGACTCTATACGAGCAGCCCTCAATATCATCCTGACAAGCCCTACAAGTATAAAAAGAAGCATGGTTATTATAAGTTTGAAAAAAGATATCCTTCTAAGTTTCGTAAATCTCAGTCAAAATGTTATGTCAAAAGAAGGATAGAAAGGAAGGATAAAGACACATGATTTATCTATGGCCAGAAAGGCCACTGGGATAGTAAGTACCCTGAAGGAAAGTACAAACCAAGGCTTGCAGCCCTGTGTTCCAAGATAGATCCACATTAATGGGATCTATGTGTTTGTTCTAGAGATACTCCTTCACCTTCTAGAGAAATAATCCTTTTTCCTAATGACTCTAAGAATAAAGATTCAGAACCTGCTTTAGATTCAAATGTTGCTCCTAACAAATTTGATCCTTTATCTGACTCGGATTCCAGCTCTGATTCAGCTTTAGATCCAAATTTGGGAGGATGTGAGCCACCTGATTTTGATTTCTCTTGATATATGTTCTCTTTCAGCCAAAAATCCTCCATAGAAAAACAATTGCCTGATATTGATTTGCAACTATATTTTGTCCCTGCTTTCCAATATATTTTGAGAAGAGATCTCAAGGAAGAAAAGAAGAAACTCTTAAGTCTTGTTGAACGAACCAACAAAGGAAAAGGGAAAATAGATCCGCCTTCAGTTGTTCCTGTACCCTATAATACAGCTGATATTTATAAGAACTACCTTGATGAGCATGAGTCAAGACAGAGTTATAGAAGAGACAAAGAGAATATGCTTACACTCCAGATAAAAGAAAAGCAACATCAGCTGAGGAAAATAGTTTCTGAGATAGAACATTTAGAAGATATATTACTTATACTGGTAACTGAAATAGACCAATCTTTGCATGAAGAACTCAGCAAACATCTTGAACAAGCTATGCAGAACCCAAAACAGAAAAAAGTCTCTATCCCTTCTTCACCTGATCCAAACTTAGGTCTATTCCAAGTTCCTAAGCTATTTATAAATCTTGTTTTTGTCCTCCTGAATATAAGTCTTATTCTTTGAGTTGTATGATTAACTCTGGTTGTCAGTTAAATGTTGCCAAAGGATCAACTATTCCTTTATTTTACTGGGAAAAGTCAGCAGACCATGGTTCAGCAATTGAAGGTACTCCCATCTCATTAACTCGTAAAGTAGCATATTTCCCTATACAGATTTCTAATGAGTCTGAAGTTTTGTCCTTATATAGATTGGACAGTATCAAGGAAGATTGTATCCTTGGTTTTGAGTTTCTCCTTAGAGTCAGCCCATTTTCTGTAGATAAGATAAAGATGTTGTTCTCCTGCACTGTGAATAATCAGATAGTCGTTTCTCCTTTATCATTCGAATCACAAATCAAGTGTAAAATTGTTGTGCCTGAACCTATGTCAAAACCTAAGTTCGTTGAATTGTATAAAATGAAGCGTTGTATCACCTATGCAGAAACACATAAGGAAAAATCTCTAGCTGGTATATCTGCTAAGCTGATTGAAGATTGTTGTTCTGAAAATCATAATGCCATCTAGAAACATGAAAAATACTTTGTAAGTTTTCCATTTGTTCGACTCTAGAATATCAAGCCAATGAAAGCCTCATCAAGATTAAAGTCTCCTTCAGAAAGAGATTTTTTTGCAAAATAAATTAATTACAGAATTGCTAGAGAAAGGTTTGATCGAACCCTCCAAGGGTTCTTGGGCGTGTCATGCTTTTGTTGTAAATAAGCACTCTGATATTAAAGGGGTAAACCTAGATTGGTTTTCAACTACAAACCCCTCAATGCAATCCTTTAGAAAGTAATATATCCTTTTCCTGATAAAGCAAGTTTGTTGCAGAGAATTGCTGGGTGCACCATATTCAACAAGTTTGATTTAAAGTCTGGTTTCTACCAGGTAGGCATTGAAGCAAAGGATCGATATAAAACGACGTTTGTTGTCCCCCATGGACAATATCAATGGGAATTCTTTTCGTTCGGAATAAACAATGCCCCATTATAATTCCAGAAAAGAATGGAAGATATTTTTAGGGACAAGAAATGGGCATTGGTATTTATAGATGACATCCTGGTTTGTTCAAAAAATGAACAGGATCATCTTAAACATTTGCAGTCATTCTATGATCTGGTCTACAAGCATGGTTTAGTCCTGTCCCAGAGAAAAATGGAGATAGGTAAGACTAAAATAGATTTCCTTGGATGTCCTCAGTTTTTTCAGCCACTTCCCTAATCATATTCTAGAAAAGGTGCAGCTGCAAAGGTTCCTACGGAGCCTAAATTACATAAGGCCATTTTATAAAGGGCAGGCCAATGAAATTCATGTTGTGCAACAGAGGTTGAAAAATAACGCACCTAAATGGTCTGATAAGATGACTTTCGCAATCCAGTCAATCAAAGCTAAGGTCCATAATCTCCCAGCCTTATCCTTACCTCAAGGTATTGGCCAGTTAGTCATTGAGACTAACACCTCCACTTCCACTTGGGGCAGTGTGTTGATTGAAGTTATTGAAGGAAAAGAGAACGTGTGTGGCTACGGATCTGGTTCGTTCAAAGCAGCTGAGTTAAACTATTCGTCAAGGCATAAATAAATTTTGGCAATAAAGAAGATTGTACAGCATTTTATTTTATTTTTTAAACCTGTTAAGTTTGTAATAAGAACAGACTTAAAGATCATGCCTGGAATCTTTAAGAATGAAAACTTGATGGCTGAAAACAACAGTAGAATTATTAAGTGGTTTATTTGGTTAAGTAGTTTTGATTATGAATTTTTTTATAAACCTGGTTATTTGAATTGTTTGGTTGACATGCTAATAAGAGGAAATCCACAGCCTGCAGTTTCTGGTTTAAGCATGTTCACTCCTAGTTCATCAAGTTCTGGACCCAGCAGTGATAAAGGTAAAGCACCTATTCATCCCTTGTACCAGCCAAGAAATGGTTTATTCTTGAAGCCATGGGATGAATCCCTCTCTAAAGATGAAAGAAGACAGCTGCTGGATTTTGCATCCAGAAAAGAAGTAGAAAAATACTTGGAGATCACTCTCATCAAATAGATCCAAGCTACCCCATTAAAGCTTCAAATTTTAGAAAGGTGGCAAATATCAGCATTTAGAAGCTTTGAAAATGCTCAATCAAAGCTAAAAAATTGCAAAGAACTCTAGATAGACTGCAATGAAGAAAATGACCAGCCTATGTGGTATGTTGACATTGGAGAAGGTAACCTAAGTTGGTCATCTTACAACTTAATTCTCCAATTTTGTCAAGAAGAAATATATATCGTGATTTGTGGAGATCCAGGTAATCTCCAAAATAAATCCTGGTTAGTTTGGATTGAGATCTTTCTTTATAAGTTCTGACCGCGTGTAGACTGGGTAAAATGAAGAGCCAATTTCATTTTGCACCTACAAGCAGACATGGAAGTAGCTGACCAAAACCACCAGTGGTTTAAATTTTTTCTATACCACCAAGGAGGAAAGTATACTCATCTAGAGAATACCATTTTTATAGAGAAAAAGTTTGTTAAGAGTGATCGTCACGGGAACTGCATTGACGCCAAATTGCATACCCGTAAACTCCCTCTAGACTTTTGAGTTGAATCACTATTTGAGGGTGAGTTCCTTTGTGAAGAGAATCTATTTTTCCATGGTTCTGATGTGGAAATATGTTCAAGTGTTGACCTATATCCTCCCATACCTCCTAAAGACCCGTATTTGACATGTGATGACTTTTATGATGATGAAAGTAGCTACGGATTTGACTGTTGCTGTCGACATCGACGACAAGGAAGTTTGCATCTGTCACCATGCACGTGATCCATACGATTCAAAATCTACTTTTTGAAAATTTTTCTAATTTTCATTTTTGAAATCCGTGGTGGGCCGGTTTCTGATGCTCCACTTTGTAATTTTTCCGGCATATTTGTCAGTTTGTTGGCCTTTTCTGTAAACTTTTTCGGCCAGTAGTTTGTCCATCATGATAAAATATGGGTCCCCATATGTCTTCCGACCATGAAGTGATGAGATAATGATAGTGTGGTCCCACTATAACCCGAGAATCTCTCTTTATGACTTGTTAGTGCCAGTTTAGAGTCATCGGGTGACTGGCTGGTATTGTATAAATAAGGGCCTCGGACCTCATTGTAAGATAGACATTTTTGGAGTCGCTCATGGGTTGAGCTTTGTTTGTTGAGTCAAAGAGTATGCTCTGCAGCTTTCCCTCTCTGGTATAAGATTGCATCAGAAATTCAGTCTGTAATTTACATACCATATTAGTTGGAGTCTATGGTTGCAGTGATGAGCTTCGCGCTCCGAAGTCGATCTACTAGAAAGTTGTAATGTGGATGCTGCTAATATAAATAAGTTTGGATGTGAAACGAGTTAATTCGATCTTGGTATCAGAGCGAGTGAAGGATTTTCTGTAAGTTAATGTTTCTATTTTTAATTTTGCTAAATATGCTATATTAAGTTTCTGTATTTTCTACTCGCAATATTTTAAAACTGGTCCTGTAGGCGGTGGAAAAGGTCGTTGAGTAAATTATTGGGCATGAGGGATTTGAAATAGGTTTGTCTGATGTCATAGAGGTCTTAGCCATGGGTAGGCGCATTAAATCCTCGTAAGTTACTGAAAACTAACATGAGCTAGAATCCCAAGTTTTCATGGATCTTGCAATGGACACAATTTCACTCGCTACCTTAGATTGTGAATTAGCTAATGATACAAAGGTTTCATTGGAAGAATGTAGATCATCCTTTTTTAATGAAACATCCACTTCTGATTCTTCTATTATACACATCCAAGACCTAAACCTATCTGAAAATTGGCAGTTACCTGCTATTCTCCCACACAATGTCTATAAACTAAATTGGGTTCTTTTAAAACTGCAATACAAATAAAAGTGTCTTCAAAAGATGTGTCTTTCACTCACAAGGATGAACCATTTCACATCAACCTGTTGGAAAAACACGAGATAGATTGGGAAAAATATCAAGGTTTTAGATATGTACATTTAGGAGCTATTAAACTTGGAATGGGGTGTTAGTCCGCCTATATTTACCAGTTTATTCTTTATGTGTAGCAATAGGAACACAACATTGTAATTTTTTCGATACAATAATTGGCAATTTTACCGCTCCTCTACATGATGGTCCTACCTTTGGCACCATCTATCTAAAATATTATGTTAGTTTAGAATATCCTTACATATATGATATGCTCAAGGCATATATCCTGCCTAAGGGTTTCAGCATGGACACTAGATCAAATATTATCTAGTTAAAGGGTGATGTTATCACTAGGTTTAGAAAATATACTCTTGCCCCACTACGATCTCATGTGCATCAGAGTTCACACTTGCATAGCGTGGTGGAGTCTGACAAATCTAAACAGTCTACCCCAGTAACATTCGATTGGACTGGTATAAACTATCCCAGACAATGGGAAGTAAAATACAAAGAACTGAGAAATAATGGAAGGCTAGCTAATTCCTTCTCTATTCAGTCCTTTACCTTTGATAGGACTACCGGTTCTTTCCGAGTCCTATATGAACTCCCTACTCAGAGATTTACACCTCCACTAATCAGATCTACCTCCTCTGCTTCTTATAATTATGCTAGGCGTCAAGCCGAAGAAAACTTCGTTTCTACCTCTTTACTACAACCATCTTTCTCTGGGTTACATGAAAATGAACATTTTGGCCAGCATACTGAATGTCCTGAATGTCATAAAATTCTTCATAGGATCTAGCATCATAAGAACAAGGATCTGCCTACCTTAGGTATGTTCTCCCTACCTAGGAGTAATTCGGGAATGGAAGTTGTCAATCAAGGGCAAAGGTCGTTCCTTCCATGACGAAATCTCCCAGAAACACCTTTTCGACAATTCTCCATAGATGGCCAGATTAAAAAAGAATTCCTGCCGTATAAGTCCTTCACCCCTGATCAAACTGTCTCAGACGAAGTAAAACTTGCAAATTGGGGTAATATGCAACAAAAGTTGACGGCACAAAATATAGATGATATAGCTCAAGATATCATCTTTTTGAAAACACAAATGGTAGAAGAAAACAAAAAATAGAAGCAATAACAACCAATATTGGGTTGCTGGATCATCTCTTGCATGATTCAACTGAAATAAAAATAGCAGTAGAAATCGTTGCTACAAAAATAGATAAAAGGTTAGCTATGCTAGAAGAGCTTTTGACAAAGACTGAAACTTTAAAAAAGAAGTCTCATGTTGTCGGTGACCACGTGTTTTCCTTAGCTACAAAAGGACATCATACAAAGTGCTCTCACTCCAAGAATCTTTATTTTTGTCAGTTTAGCATATCTGAGGAAGATACTCATCCTGAGTATGATTTTGGTCAGAATGAAGAATATTTTAAAGAAATAAGAAACTGGGTTGTTGAATTCAATAAATTCCCCCCTACACTCGACCCAAAATATCTTGCAATGATGTCTCTAAGACATCAAGAAGAAATCATTTCTTCTATCACAGGTCCTCCTTCTTTGCAGCCTGAGTTTTATGTGCATATGCCAGATGTAAAACCATCTACATATTCTCCTCATAGATTCCAATTTGGAATCAACAGTATGAATAACATATTGTCCCAGATGCCAGAACAACCAGTTCTGAATATCCAGTGTCAAACCCGTGCTGATATCAAAAATGCAATACAGATGCTTGGACAATGGGTTCTTTATAAGAGACATCATGATATTAACCTTACTGGTCAAAGTCTGGGTACCCAATTAGTTGTAGGTCTTTCAGACCTTGCATTTGAATGGTTAAAATGGCTCCCACAAGAAGCCTGAAATGAAATGCTATCTGTTGATGATGCTGACCAGCAGATCCTTCAAGGTCCTAGTAAGGAATTCTATGCCCCTGATGATAGGGAATACTATGACCAATTGGATTCACTTTTTATGTCTTCTAGATTGTGTGATTTGAGCAAAATTGAATATTATTTTTGGTATATGCAAAACCTGCTAGTTTTTTCAAGTAAGTCTAGTGAACCAGCATATCTGAAACATTACCTAAGAAGCTTCCCCGGTCATGTCCCGGATGCAGTTGAACAATTCTTGAAAGATAATCATATCGATCTCAGAGGTATGTCTTTGGAACAACTGAATTCTTATATTCTTGAGACTTGGAAAGAACATTGTCTTGAACGCCAAGTCAGTAAATATTTTAAGAGGCACCAAGGTATGTATTCTGCATCCTTCTGCAAAGATGTTGCAAGAATTCCTGATTGGGGATGTGGAGCACACAATTGAGGCCATTTGCATGAATCCTACAAATGCAAGAAAAAGAAAAAGGGATTCTATACGAGCAGCCCTTGATATCATCCTAACAATCCCTACAAGTATAAAAAGAAGCATGGTTATCATAAGTTTCAAAAAAATTATCCTTATAAGTTTCAAAAATCTGAGTCAAAACATTATGTCAAAAGAAAGACAGAAAGGAAGAATAAAGACACATGCTTTATCTATGGCTAGAAAGGCCACTGGGCTAGTAAGTTCCCTAAAAGAAAGTACAAACCAAGGCTTGCAGCCTTGTGTTCCAAGCTAGATCCACATTGGTGGGATCTTTGTGTTTGTTCTGGAGATACTCCACCTTCTGGAGAAATAATCATTTTTCCTTATGACTCTAAGAATGAAGATTCTGAACCTGCTTCAGATTCAGATGTTGCTCTTGACAAATTTGATCCATTATCTGACTCGGATTCCAGTTCTGAATCAGCTTTCGATGCAAATTTGGGGGGATGTGAGCCACTTGATTTTGATTTCTCTTTATATATGTTCTCTTTCAACCAAAAAGCCTCCATAGAAAAACAATTGGCTGGTATTGATTTGGAACTATCTTTTGTCCCTGCTTTCCAATATATTTTGCAAAGAGATCTCAAGGAAGAAAAGAAGAAACTTTTAAGTCTTCTTGAACGAACCAGCAAAGGAAAAGGGAAAATAGATCTGCCTTTAGATGTTCCTGTACTCTATAATCCAACTGATATTTATAAGAACTACCCTGATGAGCATGAGTCAAGACAGATTTATAGAAGAGACAAAGAGAAGATGCTTACGCTCTAGATAAAAGAAAAGCAACATCAGCTGAGGAAAATAGTTTCTGAGATAGAACATTTAAAAGATATATTACTTATACCAGTAACTGAAACAGACCAATATTCAGATGAAGAACTCAGAAAATATCTTGAACAGGCTATGCAGAACCCATAACAAAAAAAAGTATCTCTCCCTTCTTCACCTAATATAAACTTAGGTCTATTCCAAGGTCCTAAGCTGTTTATAAATCTTGCTTTTTGTCCTCCTGAATATAAGTCTTATTCTTTGATTTGTATGATTGAGTCTGGTTGTCAGTTAAATCTTTCCAAAGGATCAACTATTGCTTTATTTTACTAGGAAAAGTCAGCAGACCATGGTTCAGCAATTGAAGGTACTCCCGTCTCATCGACTGGTAAAGTAGCATATTTCCCTATACAAATTTCTAATGAGTCCGAAAATTTGTCCTTGTATAGATTGGACAGTATCAAGGAAGATTGTATCCTTGGTTCTGAGTTTCTCCTTAGAGTTAGTCTGTTTTCTGTAGATAAGATAAAGATGTTGTTCTCTAGCACTATGAATAATTAGATAGTCATTTGTCCTTTATCATTTGAATCACAAAGCAAGTGTAAATTTGTTATTCTTGAACCTATGTTGAAACCCAAGGTCACTGAATTGTATAAAATAGAGCATTGTATCGCCTATGCAGAAACGTATAAGGAAAAATCTCTAGCTGGTATATCTACTATGATGATTGAAGATTGGTTTTCTAAAAATCCTAATGCCTTCTAGAAATGTGAAAAATACTTTGTAAGTTTTCCATTTGATCCACTCCAGAAGATCAATCCAATGAAATCCTCAGCAAGATTAATGTCTCCTTCAGAAAGAGATTTTTGTGCAAAAGAAATTAAAGAATTGCTAGAGAAAGGTTTGATTGAGCCCTCCAAGAGTTCTTGGGCGTGTCGTGATTTTGTTGTAAATAAGCACTCTGAGATTAAAAGGGGTAAACCCAGATTAGTTGTCAACTACAAACCCCTGAATGAAATCCTTTAGAAAGTAAGATATCCTTTGCCTGATAAAGCAAGTTTGTTGAAGAGAATTGTTGAGTGCACCATATTCAGTGAGTTTGATTTAAAGTCTGGTTTCTACCAGATAGGCATTGAAGCAAAGGATCGATATAAAACGTCGTTTGTTGTCCCCCATGGACAATATCAATGGAAAGTCTTGTTGTTCGGAATAAACAATGCCCCATCAGAATTCCAAAAAAGAATGGAAGATATTTCTAGGGACAAGAAATGGGCATTGGTGTTTATAGATGACATCCTGGTTTGTTCAAAAAATCTATAGGATCATCTTAAACATTTGCAGTCATTCTATGATCTAGTCTACAAGCATGGTTTAGTCCTGTCCGAGAGCAAAATGAAGATAGGTAAGACTGAAATAGATTTCCTTGGATTTAAGATCCAAAAAGGACAAGTAATTCTGCAAAAGCATGTCCTCGGTGTGTTCAGCCACTTCCCTGATCAGATTCTAGAAAAGGTGTAGCTGCAAAGTGCTAGAGGAGAAAGTCAGTATGTCGAATCGAACGATAGCCGACTTAGTCGATCGGCCAACTAAGTCAGTCAGCCAACTAACTAGAGATTAGGTCGGCCACCTAAAAGTCGTGTCGGTTCACCGAACCAACAGGTAGTTATTTTGTAATTGTTTTGTAATCATATATATTAGGCTGTTGAGCTAGATGAGAACTCAGTTCAGTTCTCTGTATTGTATGGACCCTCTTATGCTAATATAATCTATTATTCTATCTATCTGTTCTTGTCTCTTGTCTCTGTTATGTATGTATGTTTTAGTATGTATCATTGGTAACCTTATGTGATATGTGAGATTACAACATTGGTTTCGTTGCCAGGACTTGAACCTGGGTCTCTCAGGTGAGAGCCAAGTATCCTAACCAACTAGACTACAACGGATATCTGTATTATTATGTATTATTGGTAACCTTATGTGATCTATGAGATTACAACATTGGTTTCGTTGCTGGTAGTACATGTCTAAGATGTATGCAAGCAGATGATATCCGAACAAGAGATTAAGGACTGGTGGGAGCATAAAGTAGCAAATTATTTGTAGAATTACACACGAAGAAACAGATTGATGACCACACAAGTAAAAGAAAGATTCTTTACAGAGACGCATGAGAATTTTGTAGAATTTGTGCCCCAACTTCTGAAGAAACTGTTGGATGAAAAATCCGGAAGGGACTAAAGATCAACAGTTACTAGAAAAATTGATTCACAGGGGAAGAACAAACTTGTCGGAGTGGTTCAAAAATATTGCCAACGAATTCTGTGAGGAGCAAGCAGTAGAAGAAAGAACTTCGGTGGAAACCGTCAAGAAGAAATTCTACACAGAACTCACCGAGCGATTCTTGTGTTCCTTACCGACCTTGTTGTTTAAATTATTGATCGAGAAGGGAGTAGGTCATATTGTCAAACCCTATCCATCACTTCGTGGACCACCATTAAACCCTAACTAGGAAAAAAAGCAAAAGAGGTGGGAAAAATTCATTACAGAAAGGAAGTGGGAATACTTCCTAAGCAAGTAGATAGAACTATCCAGTCTTTATAAAGCATTGGGTAGGCTATGGGGGGGTAGTTGGTCATATGTCAGAATAAAGTGGAGTGGATTCTAGTCGACTAAAGGAAATACCAATCACCAGTAATGATAAAGTCAACCTAAAAAGGAAATCGAGAAGACAGTGTCACACAAAGGTATGATCGAATTCCAGAAAATAGAAAGGGAGAGGAGGCTACAAAGTAGGGAAGAAAGAAGAGAAAGAGCCTTAGCACTGCAAAGAGGAATGAGTACTAGGGTGACCGACCAGGAAAGAGATCCATCGAAGTCGGGGCATGACTGACAAGAAGAAGGCATGGAAGAAGAGGCATCCCCTATGAAAGAAGAATTGTGGATAGAGTAGCAAGAAGCTATCCAATTAGAAGTTCCCCAGGAAGTAAAACCTTCGACAGATCCGTGTACCTAGATACAAGCTATTGTTGAAGAGGACCTCAGACTATGAGCTGGTGACTTTTGTATCTAGAGCCGACTAGAGGATGAGACATACACTGGTATACATCTCATTATCCGTCAACCAGAAGAAGGAAATTAGGTTACGCTTCAAGCAGTACCCTCCAATCGAAGTATCGACTTACTTTTACCAACACATGAAGGAGCACCCCCCCTTCCAAATATAGCTTTGGAGGACACAGAACATTCAGAACTACGAACAAATAAGTGTAGTTGGACATCGACATATGAATTCGACACTAACCGACTACTGGTCGAAGAAGAATCGACAACCAAAACAACTGACGGGAACGAGAGTTCCATCGACCATAGTTTTGCAGAGACGAATAAGACAATAACCCCACTACCTCGACCACCACCTCCACCGCCACCTTTCGATAGTGACAGTGATTTCGACATGGGTCATGGGTTAGCACACATTGCTCTATATGAGGGGGATGAGGACCCCAGATGACACTAGGTCATCTGTGAGTCGACTTGGGAGGCTAACCAAGTTACAGATGAAGACAAGCAGATGGCGCAGTTCGCTAGTGCCTTGAGGAAAAGGGCATTAACTTGGTACATGACCTTTCCTGAGAGAACACCCCGACCAAACAAAGCCAAGATCAAAGCGCAATTTCTATCATTTTTCAAAACTCCAGATGCAAAACATCTGGCAGCAAAGAAACTAAAAACGACATCGCAGAAGCCAGGAGAAACTGTTCGTGATTACGAAAATTGATGGAAAGACCTTCTTAGCCAATTGGACTATGTTATTGATGAACAATTATTAATCCAATGGATTCTTGCAGGTTTATCACAGAAAATTTGCCGACACATAAGTCTGGAGACATTCAAGACTTACGAAGATGCGCTTACAAAATATCTCAAAGTATAAATGGATGAGGACATACCAGCATACTCCACCAATCACAGACTAGAAGAACAACTTGAGAACATACATAATTCATTAAAAGAATTAAGCCTCAAAAATCAAGATATCTGGTTCATGAAATGCTCGACAACCAGACATTCCAAAGACAGCTGTCTCCAGGACATCAGCCAACAGGACGCTTGATTCGTGCATACTAAATTTTCTTGTGACATTTGCCAAGAGCATGGAGACCACTCAACAAAATATTGTTCGTTCAACATGAAGAACGGTAAGGCATCTTGGTGTGCAACCTGCGAAACTAAAAATCATAACACGGTCAACTGACATCTGAATCTCAAGAGCTGACAAAATTATCATACAATCTATCAGACCAACGCAATTGCACAAAGTAATAAGCAAAACCACACGCCAAACGATCAGAACAATCAAAGATATGAAGGTCGAAGATATGAGTGCCGGTATGACAATCGACGTGGAGGTGATGGAGGTCGAGGTCGATTCTCTGGGAATCGAGACAACTGACCATGTCGACCCATCCAATGTTTTACATGTTATAACGAGGGACATCAGCATGCAGACTGTCCATACAAGGACAAAACTGACCTCAAATTTTTTACTCATTGCGGAGTAGGGGATCACTCATTAGAGGATTGCCCTACCATGCTGGAAAAAATAAATAAAAGGAAAAATGTTAATGTCTTGTCGTGTGTGCAAAAAAATTATGTAATAAATACAAATAATTTGCATATCGTAACCCGACAAGGGACAAAAACAGGAAACGATAACCCACGAATCAACAAAATAAAAGAAAAGAATATCTACCCTGATCCAGTTAAAGAAAAACAAATATATAAAGAGGCAACAAACGTATTTAAAGAATTTGCTTGACAACAAGAAGCAAACGACCAATGACATAACACAATAAAAGAATTGATATAGCTCGTACAGAAAGATAACTCAGTATCTCAATTCATCGACTTGCTATATGAAATAAAACATAACAACACCAAAAAATGAACTAAGAATATGTGTAGTCTAAATCAAACATATAAAAGTGATGCCGACCCACTTGTCGACCTGTAAATTGAAGGATAACACGTCCGACAAGTCATGCTCTACTTTGGATCACAAGTAAACATCATGAATCGTGACACTTGGGAACAACTGGGAAGACCTCGACTGTATGAGGCAGGTATATACCTGAAACTAGCTGACCAAGGCCTAATTAAATCTACTGGAGTTTGGAAAAATGTCGACACAACGATAAAAGGAATATCAACCAAAGTCGACTTTGAAATTATTGACCCTAAGGAAGGATCTATCTCCTTCCCAGTGTTAGTAGGTCGACCTTGGGGAAGAAAGATGAAAGCGTCGATATCCCTAAATAAAGACAGAATAAAATTAAAAGGAAATGGACAAAAGGTCATTGTACTTATTCATCCATACCAAGGAGAACCTTGGACAAAACCTATCGATGAAGTACTTGATATCCGACAACTTTATCAGATACAAAATAATGCAGATTATACAGAACCTAATATCTATGGAGAACTTCATTTAGGTAACCAATACTCAGTCAGTTATAATTCAGATGGAGAATTATATGTTTGAAAAGTTGAGAACTACGAAACACAAGCAACAGGGTGCTGGACTATCCAAAAAGTATAGAAAAAACCCACCCAACAGTGCTTCATAGTGTCCATTTTCGCAAAAATATTTGAGAAAAAAATTAGGGAATACCCTACTTTAAAACCTACAAATGTAAATAATACACAGATACCAAGATACAAGGAAAGAGAATCACTAGTCATGCACATAGAACAAGCATCTAAAAATATTGGTGAACATGGTTGACTACAAATTTTAGTAGAAACTTTTACAGGACAAGCTGCTAGATGGTGGGATACCCATCAGACAAGACTATAGACATGGACATCAGCTTCGACTTACTTTGTTGAAAGGTTTGGAGGAAAGAAGCTAACCCAACAGGCTCAGATACCCATATTCACTCAAGGAAAGAATCCAGAAGATCATATTAAGACATGTGAAAAAGAATGGAGAAGACTTGGATACAAGGATGAACGAGCATGGCCACACCTGTTTCCATCAACCCTCTCTGACTTACCAAACAAATGGTATAAAATGGAAGAAGCTAGGGGTGAAACATTCCTATAGCATGAACTCAAAGAAAATTTTATCAAATATTTCAACTTTATACCACAAAATGAGAATTTGGTCGAAACAGCAAAGCGGATTCAAGAATTTATACAACCGATAGAAAATAAACCTGTACTAGACAACCAACAAACAATGGACTGTAACAATATACAAACCGGGACAATACCACACTCGACAAGACTACAGTTAGAAAATGAAAATATAGAAGGGAAAAGTTTTAGATGGAAACCAAACCATGTCAAAATGACCAAACCTATCCGCATAATACTCAAAGTTGGAACCATCGACAAGGATGATACCGACCGAATGAATGCAGGCAACTTCCCTACCACATTCTCATAGTTTAAAGAAGGAAGTCAACCAATCAATGAAACCAAAGCACTAGAATGGCTAGATGCTAAGGTCAAAACTAGAGAGTTCGACATCTCAAATGATGACCGACCAAAAATGGCAAAGATTGGAGACTACTAGAGTGAAGAGCAGACAACAGAAATAGTGAACTTGTTAAAAGAGTTCCAGGATCTATTTTGCAGAGATTTTAAATATCTCAAAGGTTTAGTCCATGAAATGGGTGAAATGAAAATTGACACTAAACCTGATGTTCAACTTGTGAAGAAAAGACCATATAAGCTAGCTCATAAATACAAAGAGATAGTAAAAAAGGAGATAGATAACATGCTTGCAGTAGGAATCATCTACCCTATTGACCAATTAGAATGGGAAAGTCCAATGGTTGTTCAACCTAAGAAACATGATCCAACCAAACTAAGAATTTGTGTCGACTTTAGAGAACTAAATAAAGTGACACTAACAGATCCATTTCCAACTCCTTATGCAGATGAAATCTTAAATGAAGTTGCAGGACATTAAGGCTACTCATTTACAGATGGATTCTCAGGTTATAACCAAGTACCAATAGCTAAAGAAGATCAGAAAAAGACAACCTTTGTATGTGAATTTGGGTCATTTGCTTATAAGGTTATGCCTTTTGGATTAAAGAATGCACCTATAGTATTTTCTAGAATTGTTGTCAAAACATTTCAAGAATATATTTACAAAACCATGGCAGTATACTTTGATGACTGGACCATATAATCCATGTTAAAGGATCATTGCAAATGGCTAAGACTCATGTTGGAAAGATTTCAACAAATTCAGCTATCCCTAAACATCAAGAAATGCATATTTGTGACCCCCATAGGGATATTATTAGGGCACATTGTCTGTAAAGAAGGTATTAAGGTCGAATTTGTAAAAATCAAAATTATCCTCGACTTAAAACCACCAGTGAACTTAAAACAAGTTAGAGTGTTACTAGGTCATACAGGCTATTATAGAAAATTCATAAGATACTACTCAGATATGACCTATGCACTAGAAGAACTATTAAGGGAAGATAAAGAGTTCGACTGGACAGAGGAATGCCAGTTATCATTTGAAAAACTAAAAAGAAAACTAGTCGAAGCACCAATCCTAACATTTCCAAACTGGTCGACTAAATTCCATGTCCACATCAATGCATCAGGTCTAGCAATAGGAGCAATCCTAACTCAGCCAAGAGATGATGGAATGGATTATCCTATAGTTTATACTAGAAGAAAACTAAACAAATCTGAAAGAAATTATTCAACGACAGAAAGAGAAGCATTAGGAATGGTATTTGCACTACAAAAATATCAAAATTACCTCCTAGCTAATCCATTTATCTTTTACACTGATCATCAGGCATTAAAATACCTTGTGAATAATCCTCTACACCATGGAAGAATTTGTCAATGGCTACTTCTATTCCAAGAATTTGAGTTCGAATTCGTTGTCAGACCAGGTAAGTTAAATGTCGGTCCCGACCATTTATCTCGAATCGACACAGGAGAGGAACAGACAAGAGTTGAAGACGACTTACCAGATTTGCATCTATTTCGGATAGAGGCATTCTCGGTAGAGTTAGAGGAAATAGCTTAGTTTTTAGAAGATGGACAAGCACCTGAAGGCTTGAGTACCAAAAGGAAACAGATCTTAGCCATGAAAGCTAGACCTTATAGTCTTATAAATGGATTCCTATAAAAAATGGGATTAGATGAAATCCTCAGAAGGTGTCTACTGGAACATGAAAGAGACAACATTATGCATGAAACACATTACGGACCTGTAGGAGGACATTTCCAAGAAGATACAATGGCAAAGAAAATCCAACAATCAGGGTTATGGTGGCCGACACTTCATAAAGATTGCAAAAATTTGGTAAGAAAATGTGATAGATGTCAACGACTAGGTCGACCCCTTCCTAGCATATTCCTTTGATATTAGTAAACCCAAGTTTGACATTTGAAATTTGGGCCATAGACTTCATAGGAACATTTCCTATGCCAGCAAAAAGAATAGGTGCAAGGTACATAATAACTGCAGTTGAATATGTCACCAAATGGGCAGAGGCAACAGTAATCGATACATGTTCCAGTGAGATAGCTTCTAAGTTTATGTATGAGACTATCATCACCAGATTTGCATGTCCATTAACCATAATTATTGACCAGGGAACACACTTTATTAATAGAACTATCAAAACCCTAACCGACCAGTTCCAAATCGACCATCATCAGAGTACAACATACCATCCTCAGTCGAATGGAGCAATTGAAGCATTTAATAAATCATTAACAAAAGGACTAACCAAAATATGTAATGCTGATAAAGACGACTGGGATGAAAAGATACCTGTAGTACTATGGGCATATAGAACATCATACAAACGATCAACCGACCAAACCCCCTTTCGACTAGTTTATGGACAAGAAACAGTAATTCCACTACAATTCTAACAACAGACACCTATTATTGCAGAAATTTTACATGTCGATGTCGAACAAGGAAGAAAGGACTGACTATTACAACTAAGTAAACTTGAAGAACACTGAATAATTGCGATACAACATCAAGAAATCCAGAAACAACAACAAAAGGCGTGGCACGATAGAAACCTCAAAAATAAAAATATGTCGGTAGGAGACCTTGCTTTACTATACAATAGTCGAGTAAAAGGCAAACCTAAAAAGCTACATATAGAATGGATGGGTCCCTATGTTGTCTAAGAGATACATACCAATGGATCAGTTCGACTAAAGACGTTACAAGGCATAGTATTTCGGAAACTCGTTAATGGAGCCTGACTAAAACTCTACAGAAACTAAAACAAAACACATCTAAAAAATAAAATAAAATTAAAAATTAAAAAAAATCATATAACGACCATAACGGTTAAACAAAAGCTATAAAAATCTAAAAAGCAAAAAATAAAAATAATACCATACATGCCCAAAATTATGACAGAAAACGACCATTTTCACCACCGACATCATTACCATCAACATAACGCCATCGACCATTCTCATAACCGACATCAACCAACGACCTCGATTGTCCCATCACACATTCATGACCTCAAGCGCCGAAACCAATTCACCATTAACACACACTCAAGTGTTCCAAATGGAACATCACATCTGCCATTAATACACCTCCCGACAAGAACATCCAACGCGTCCCCTATAAATACTGACCCACCAAAGGATCATTCACCGCAATTCAAAGAGAGAGAGCATCAGAGAAACTAGATGACTGAAAAGCAAAAGCCCCTTAGTGAAACTAACCACCAAACTGACAAGATGGCACCAAAATAGACCAAAGCCTCAGCCAAGGCCAAAGAGTTACAAACTGCATAAACACCATTAGTTGGGAGACTAAAGAACATCCAGAATGCTAAGGTACAGGAGGGCTCATGGCAAAAACTATGGGTCGAGATAAAAGAGTGGGCTTACATCGACAAGAAGCCTACTCTAGCTGCAGAGAAAACACAACATAGTTCCATCATAAACTATGCCAACGTGCCGCTTATGGCCATCTTCGGTGGCACAAGAGAAACAGCCGTCAAATGTTTCATAAGCGGGTACCACAATGGCCGGTTTTACTTCGACCGACCGGTCAACATCTCGGGAGAAGTCATTTCCAAGCTAACAGGGTTATCAAACAAAGGAGACCCAGTACCAATTGGTATTAAAGAAGGACTGGTTGAATAACTAACAGGGTCACCATCAGGAAAAAAATCGAAAGGGTTAATGATTAGTCAAATCACAGCCCAAACGCCATAGATTTTGGCCAAAATAATAGCTATAACACTCACCATGGCAGGTCATGGAAGCAACCTCAAACTAGATATGTTAGAAGCAGTCGACACCATTTCGACTAATGGAAATATATACAGATGGGCTGAATATGTCACTGACATGATTAAAACCATCTGTGAAGAATGCCAAGAGACAGGAGGGATTATCAGGTTTTCGTCCCTTATTTTATGGATAGTAATGTTCTACATTTTCCTTGAAGGAAATAAAACTTTTCAAGAACAAACAAAATTCCATATGTGGAGATTCAAACCCTTCTCCAAGAAAGGAACAATGACGGAACTTGGAAACGGAAAAGTGCTATTTGAAAACTGGCTCCAGTAGCTAAAGGTCCACACAACCAAATGGAGGGTGCCTCAAAAAATCCGACAAAGTATACCCAAAAATTCCCACATCCAATTAGACCTCAGCCATACAGAGGTATGGTACATGCAGGGCACCAAATCAAATGCAAAGGCCCTCGACTATTACCCGTCGGTTGAACAGATCTTTTGGGAGCTGTCTCGACAAGCTGGTACAAAAGTACCAATACCAGCGAAGGAAAAGGAAATTGACTTCTCGATCGAGGAGCCATTAACAGACCAAGAGAAGGAAGAGGATTATGAGCTCAACCTCTACATTAGTACTTTTGTGTCGGAGGAGACACCGGTCGAAACCACTGGTCAACTACAAATCATCATTAAATCTCCAACGGCATAGAGGGTAGAAGCACAGGCAGAAGAAACATGAGCAGAGCAGCAGGTAACCAACCCGGCTGAAGAAATTCTCATCCCGACCCAGCAGCTAAGGGAAGAGACAGAAGCTAAAAACCCAGAATACGCTATCACTAAGGAAATTATAATAAAATTTTCGAAAGAGATAGCAGCTAAAAGAAAGAGGAAAAGAACACAACAACAACAATAATGAAAAGGTAAGTGCAAGCTTATCATTGCAGAGTCATCAGACGATGAAGAAGAACTGGAATCCACTGCCATCGACATAATAGAGGATGCCTCAACAAAATAAAGTGCCGGTGGAAACCCAATTCTAGAGATTTGTCGAGGCAGGAGCACTACAAGGTCGACCAAAGAAGGCCAAGATCACACACATGACGACGCCTGAAAATGTCATAGATCTTGTGTCTATGCCTCCACCTCCATGCCCATCAAAATTTACTGAGGAGCTAGTACCAGAACAGCTTTTAGTAAGCCCACTCGACTTGTGCAAAAGTGATATGTCGAAAGCTGTGAAAGAAAAGTTCGATAGAGACAGAGACCTCCAAGCTTACATAGACAAATTTCCTGAGATATTCACCAAGGTGCAGAAACTCTCCACAAAATCACCTCTCTTCGAAGATGGTGGATACCAACCTGGCCACGAACTCCAAAGGCCAAGAACCTTTGCAACTATCACTTCAACCTTCGAGAGAAATCATGACAAGGAAGCCGAAGTTTCCATGCGTCGGACCTAAACTATCACTCCGACTGTACCAGAACCCCACCTACCAGCCTCTGAACCGACCGGAGGTGAGGAAGAAGAAAATGTCGAGGACATAAATAGAGAAATCAACCAACTATTCTCCAACTTCGAATCACCCCCTCAGNCCCCCCCCCCCCCCCCCCCCCCCCCCCCCCCCCCCCCCCGACTCAAAACCCCTAATCCAACGAGATGCACCAGAACCAACCCCACCACAACCATCAGTACCAACTGCATCCACTTCTGGACCACCTGCCTAAGAACAACCATAGGCAACAGTCATCCCACTGCCCCAAATAGAAATACCATCAACCACTATTGCATAGCAAATAGAAAATCCTTACTCGACTTTTGCAGGTACACAGATACCGAAACAAGCCGAAGCAAAGAAGCACAAAAAGAAGAAAAAGAAGAAGGACCATCATGGACAACCAACAATGGTCCACATCAATCTAGTTGGGTTGACCACTGCGGTCGATGCAACCAAACAAAGATATCCAGAGCTAGAACAACTACTGGAAGTGCTAGCAGTCGAAGCAAAGACAAGGAACCAACACAGATGTAAGGAACTAGAAAACAAGGAAAAAGAACAAGTTTAGTTCCTTAACAAGTGCAAGGACCTGGTCTAGTCTGTCATACCAGGACCAATAGAGGTCGACACCGACAAACCACTAGAAAGAGCTTATCAACTATTTGAAAGTGTGGTGTCGGCGCTCCAAGCACAGATTCAAGAAACAAAAGAAGAGCATAAAGAAGAAACCATCTGACTATTGATGGCGCAGCACATAGCCTTTTCCAAAGCCTACAAAGTGTTGCAAGATCACATGGAGGACTTTGTAATCACTGAAGAAGTATTGAGAGTCTGGCCTGCTTACTACGGACAAGTCTATCAGCACACTAGACAGACCCGACAAGGGATCCAAGTGCTTGAGAAGAGGGAAACCACTAATGAAGCACTTAGAAGCACAATTGAGGAACAAATAATGCTTGAGACAGCTAAACTCTAGAAGCTTGAACAGGAAGCACATCAGTGGGTGCATCAAGCCATTCCCAACTTGGAAAAAGTAGACATCATCTTCCCGTAGATGAAACGACTCTGAGAGACAGCAGAAGAAAAGGACCAGTTTATGGGTCCCGACATGGAGAGAATAGCTGAAATATCCATTCCAAAGAAAACGTCTATTTTATCAAGTTTGACTACACTCACCATTGACATATAGAAAATATTGTAGAGTTGGATGGATTTCCAACATCACCTAGCAGTGACAGCTCCAGCAATTGTCAAAGCCTGCGTATAGAAAAGACCGACCATCAAACTTCACAACCCATAAAAATCAAGTACAAAATAATGACTACTTAGAAATTTTTGTACCTACCTATTTCTTCGGAATGAAGAAACGTTTTGTTCGTGGGGGAGATGTTGGAGGAGCAAGTCAGTATGCCAACTTGAACGATATCCAACTTAGTTGATCGGTCGACTAAGTCGGTCAGCTAAATAACTAGAGATTAGGTCGACCACCTAAAAGTCATGTCGGTTCACCGAACCAACAGGTAGTTATTTTGTAACTGTTTTGTAATCATATATATTAGGCTGTTGAGCCAGATGAGAACTCAGTTCGGTTCTCTGTATTGTATGGACCCTCTTATGCTAATATAATTTGTTATTCTATCTATTTGTTCTTGTCTCTTGTCTCTATTATGTATGTATGTTTTAGTATTTATTATTGGTAACCTTATGTGATCTGTAAGATTACAACACAAACGTTCCTAGGGAGCCTAAATTACATAAAGCCATTTTATAAAGGGCAGGCCAATGGCATTCATGTCCTACAATAGAGGTTGAAAAAGAACCCACCTAAATGATCTGATAACATGACTTTAGCAATCCAGTCAATCATAGCTAAGGTCCAGAATCTCCCAGCCTTATCCTTACCTCAAGGTACTGGCCAGTTAGTCATTGAGACTGATGCCTCCACTTCCACTTGGGGTAGTGTGTTGATTGAAGTTATTGAAGGAAAAGAGAATGTCTGCGGCTACGGATCTGGTTCATTCAAAGCAGCTAAGTTAAACTATCCGTCAAGCCATAAAAAAAATTTGGCAGTAAAGAAGACTGTACAACATTTTATTTTATTTTTTAAACCTGTTAAGTTTGTAATAAGAACAGACTTAAAGATCATGCCTGGAATATTTAAGAATGAAAACTTGATGGCTGAAACAATAGTAGAATTCTTAAGTGGTTTATTTGGTTAAGTAGTTTTGATTATGAAATTGTTTATAAACCTGGTTATTTGAATTGTTTGGCTAACATGCTAACAAGAGAAAATTCATAGCCTGCAGTTCCTGGTCTAAGTATGTTCACTCCTAGTTCATCAAGTTCTGGACCCAGCAGTGATAAAGGTAAAGCAGTTATTCATCCCTTGTACCAGCCAAGAAATGGTTTATTCTTGAAGCCATGGGATGAATCCCTCTCTGAAGATGAAAGAAGACAGCTGCTGTATTTTGCATCCAGAAAAGAAGCAGAAAAATACTTGGAGATCACTCTCATCAAATAGATCTAAGCTACCCCGTTAAAGCTTCAAATTTTAGAAAGGTGGGAAAGATCAGCATTCAGAAGCTTTGAAAATGCTCAATCAAAGCTAAAAAATTGCAAAGAACTCTATATAGACTGCAACGAAGAAAATGACCAGCCTGTTTGGTATGTTGACATTGAAGAAGGTAACCTAACTTGGTCATCTTATAGCTTAATTATCCAATTTTTTTGAGAAGAAATATCTATCGTGATTTGTGGAGATCCAGGTAATCTGCGGAATAAATATTGACTACACTCACCATTGACATACAGAAAATATTGCAGAGTTGGATGGATTTCCAACATCACCTAGCAGTGACAACTCCAGCAATTGTCAAAGCCTGCATATAGAAAAGACCGACGATCAGACTTCGCAACCCATAAAGATCAAGTACAAAATAATGACTACTTAGAAATTTGTGTACCTACCTATTTCTTCAGAATGAAGAAACGTTTTGTTCATGGGGGAGATGTTGGAGGAGCAAGTCAGTATGCCAACTTGAATGATATCCAACTTAGTTGATTGGTCGACTAAGTCGGTCAAACGAATAACTAGAGATTAGGTCAGCCACCTAAAAGTCATGTCGGTTCACTGAACCGACAGGTAGTTATTTTGTAACTGTTTTGTAATCATATATATTAGGCTGTTAAGGCAGATGAGAACTCGGTTTAGTTCTCTGTATTGTATGGATCCTCTTATGCTAACATAACCTGTTATTCTATCTATCTGTTCTTGTCTCTTGTCTCTATTATGTATGTATGTTTTAGTATTTATTATTGGTAACCTTATGTGATCTGTAAGATTACAACACAAACGTTCCTAGGGAGCCTAAATTACATAAGGCCATTTTATAAAGGGCAGGCCAATGGCATTCATGTCCTACAATAGAGGTTGAAAAAGAACCCACCTAAATGGTCTGATAACATGACTTTAGCAATCCAGTCCATCATAACTAATGTCCAGAATCTCCTAGCCTTATCCTTACCTCAAGGTACTGGCGAGTTAGTCATTGAGACTGATGCCTCCACTTACACTTGGGGCAGTGTGTTGATTGAAGTTATTGAAGGAAAAGAGAATGTGTGCAACTACAGATCTGGTTCATTCAAAGCAGCTGAGTTAAACTATACGTCAAGCCATAAAAAAAATTTGGCAGTAAAGAAGATTGTACAGCATTTTATTTTATTTTTAAAACCTGTTAAGTTTGTAATAAGAACAGACTTAAATATCATGCGTGGAATCTTTAAGAATGAAAACTTGATGGCTGAAACAACAGTAGAATTATTAAGTGGTTTATTTGGTTAAGTAGTTTTGATTATGAAATTGTTTATAAACCTGGTTATTTGAATTGTTTGGCTGACATGCTAACAAGAGAAAATTCACAGCCTGCAGTTCTTGGTTTAAGTATGTTCACTCCTAGTTCATCAAGTTCTGGACCCAACAATGATAAAGGTAAAGCACCTATTCATCCCTTGTACTAGCCAAGAAATGGTTTATTCTTGAAGCCATGGGATGAATCCCTCTCTGAAGATGAAAGAAGACAGCTGCTAGATTTTGCATCCAGCAAAGAAGCAGAAAAATACTTGGAGATCACTCTCATCAAACAGATCCAAGCTACCCCGTTAAAGCTTCAAATTTTAGAAAGGTGGGAAAGATCAACATTCAGAAACTTTGAAAATGCTCAATCAAAGCTATAAAATTGTAAATAACTCTAGATAGACTGTAATGAAGAAAATTACCAACCTGTTTGGTATGTTGAAATTGAAGAAGGTAACCTGACTTGGTCATCTTACAGCTTAATTCTCCAATTTTTTCAAGAAGAAATATCTATCGTGATTTGTGAAGATCCAGGTAATCTGCAGAATAAATCTTGGTCAGGTTGGACTGAGATCTTTCTGGATAAGTTCTTCCCACGTGTAGACTGGGTAAACCGAAGAGCCAATTTCATTTTGCAACTGCAAGCAGACGTGGAAGTAGCTAACCAAAACCACCAGTGGTTTAAATTTTTTCTATGCCACCAAGGAGGAAACTATACTCATCTGGAGCATACCATTTTTATAAAGAAAAAGTTTGTCAAGCGTGATCATCATGGGAACCGCATTGATTCCAAATTGCATACCCGTAAACTCCCTCTAGACTTTCGAGTCGAATCACTATTTGAGGGTGAGTTCCTTTGTAAAGAGAATCAAGTTTTCCATGGTTCTGATGTGGAATGATGTTTTAGTGCTGACCTGTATCCTCCCATACCTCTTGAAGACCTATATCTATCATGTGAATACTTTTATGATGATGAAAGTAGCTATGGATGTGACTGTTGCTATGGTGGAGTCGACATCAACGACAAGGAATTTTGCATCTATCGCCATGCACGTGATCCATACAGTTGGGAATCTACTTTCTGGAAAGTTTTCTAATTTTCTTGTTTGAAAGCAATGGTGGGCCGGTTTCTGATTCTCCACTTTGTAATTTGGCAAGCATATTTGTCATTTTGTTGGCCTTTTCTGTAAAAATTTTCGGCTAGTAGTTTGTCTGTCATGATAGAATCTGGGTCCCCATATGTCTTCAGACCATGAAGGGATAAGATAATAATACTGCGGTCCCATGATCGCCCCAGAATCTCTCTTTATGACTTGTTAGTGCCAGTTAAGAGTCACCAACTGACTGAATAGTATTGTATAAATAAGGGTCACGGGCCTCATTGTAAGACACATTTTTGGAGTCACTCATGTGCTGAGCTTTGTTTGTTGAGTCGAAGATTATGCTCTGCACCTTTCCCTCTGTGGTATAAGATTGCATCAGAAATTTAGTTTGTAATTTCCATACCATATTAGTTGGAGTCTGTAGTTGCAGTGATGAGCTTCTCCCTCCGAAGCCGATATGCTAGAAAGTTGTAATGTGGATGCTGCTAATATAAAGAAGTTTGGATGTGAAACGAGTTAAGTGGATGTGAAATGAGTTAAGTCGATCTTTTAACCCAATTTTCAATTTTTACTTCGTCTGAGACAGTTTGATCAGGGGTTGAGGACTTATAGGGCAGGAATTCTTTTTTAATATGGCCATCTATGGAGAATTGTCAAAAAGGAGGTTCTGGGAGATTTCGACCTAGAAGGAATGACCTTTTCCCTTGATTGACAACTTCCATTCCTAAATTACTCTTAGGTAGGGAGAACATACCTAAGGTAGGCAGATCCTTGTTCTTATGATGCTGGATCTTCTGAATAATTTTATGACATGCAGGACATTTAGTATGCTGGCCACGATGTTCATTTTCATGTAACCCAGAGAAATATGGTTGTAGTGAAGAGGTAGAAACAGAGTTTGCTTCGGCTTGATGCCTAACATAATTATAAGAAGTAGAGGAGGTAGATATGAGTCCTAGCAGATCATGAATACACTACTACATTTCGACCAAAAATTCAACGGCCATATTGTCGGATTTTTGACACTTCCCTGTCGGATGTATGACACTATGATTTTTTTAAGCGTCGGTGGATTTTCATCGGTTATCCGACATCTTTCCCATCCATCAGTTAAGAGACAGATCAGTTTACCATCGGTTAAATGTAAATCGTCGATTGTTCGACACTTCTAGGCCGTCGCTTCTACAGCATGGCCGTCGGTTAAGAGACGGTGACGAAATTTTTTAAAAAACATTTACACCTATAGGCGTCACTTAACCGACACCTACAGGCATCGCTTAAGCGACGGCATTGTATTTAAAAAAAAAAACACACAGGCGTCTCTTAACCGACACCTACAAGCGTCGCTTAAGCGACGGTATTGAATTTAAAAAAAAAAATACCTACCTACAATTGAAATCCCTCACCAATGCTTATTATTTTCCATATTAAATTATCCGTAACTCAAAACACACATAAAAACCACTAACTATATCTTGAATATAAAGCAGGCCAATAGCAGGATAGAATGGCTCAGGCCATATTTGAGAAACCGATAAACATATCCATGTAATAGGGATTGTTCTTATGTTTTCCAATAAGCATGAATCATCCTTTTCTTCTGCAAGAACTAATCCTAATGACTTGGCTGGTAAAACATATGGTAGTCATTCGAACAGGTTCTAAAATCATGGTCTCATTTCACTGGCATCATAAGAGCAATAATTATACCTGATGAATTAACTGGTAAAAGCTATGCTAGCCATTTGTACCAGGTTCTCCAAAATCTATTTCACCAGCCTCAAAATTGAGAGGTATACCATCAATAGAAACTCACCATGCTAAGCTACAACATACAGAAAAATAGATTCATATCATTATAAAAGAATATCGAGGATGATCTCAGAAGATGAAAGCTCAAGTGCACAAAATCAAACAGCAGAAAACATCCAAGATAGAAGTTTACCTGTTGGATGTGTGGTGCAAACTTCTCCAGAGCTTGAGTGTATGGAAAAATAGCCTACAAGTTTGTGTATGGAAAATAGCCTACAAGTTGAGAGGAAAATAGCCTAAAATGCTGGAACGCTAGAATAAATCTCTATTTAAGTTAATTAAAGAACCCTCTTTGGGTCCATTACACTCTACTAAGATCTTGAAAAGATTTACCCTAGCCGAATACCCGAGAAAGGATACATTCCACACACTGAGGAGACCCAGCAAAACCTGTGAAAAAGTCACGAGTGTCATAATTAGAAATGTGTTCACCTTGATTATGTGAAACTTAAGCAACATCAGATTCTACTAAATCTCATTTGTACTGAATTCAGTGAATTGAGGGTATCCTAGCATACAGGAATATTTTTCTCGAATGGACTTGTGTGGTAATGGTTATCTATACTCCTTGCTCCCTCCAAAAACCTTCACAGACAATGAAATGAATGTTAGTATCATTGGTCAGCCTACTGGTCTTTATAGGATAAGATAAAATACCTATATAAAATGACCAATCCAAGTGTGAAATTAGTCATGAAAATAAGAAAAAACCCACGCATCTTCAGCTTATCATTAGACTGTATATTTAGAGATGTATGGAGTGTAAAATCGGTCAGCTAGTGCCAAAGCAATTTTCATATTGTGTGCAATTTACGTAGGTCCTGATAGAAAAAATGCACGAAGGAATATTTAGCAGGCTAGCAAGTTGTTCTAGATTTCAAAAACTAATGTCAAAATGAACTCTCTTTCTTTTCTTTAAAAAAAAATTTCTACAAGGATGAAAAGCAAACCTCCTATCAAGTTCCACTTGCATATCAACTTCAAACAGAGGAATTCGAGGCGGGCATCCATCAATTACACACCCTACATCTCCACCATGGGATTCTCCAAAAGTTGTAACATGAAATAAAGTACCAAATGTATTTCCTGTACCATCTCGTATCTCTACCATTTTAAAGACAAAACCATAGCAAAATGAGGACAAATACATTATAGGTAATCCTCCTTGCAATTTGACGAAGGATACAGGAAGCTTAAATTGCTAATTTGTTACTCATTAAGTCAGAGAATTTCCAATAATAGATATAGATTTAAAAGACTTGGAGAAAAAGTCAAAGAAAAATGAGGATAAATTCGTTATAGATAATCCTGCTTCCAATTTGAAGAAAGAAACAGGAAACCAAAATTGCTACTTGCAAAGTTAGAGACTTTGCAATAATAGTATAAATTTGAATGGCTTTAAAACTTTCTATGTCTCACTAATCTCTTCAACATGAAAATCAATACTACATACACATGGTGAATACAGCTCTTTAGTGCAAATTATCAACATATAGCATACAGCTCTTGGTGATCAACCTCCTCAGTAAAAATTAGAAAGCAGGTTACTTGGTGAACAACCTCCTCAGTAAAAATTGCAAAGCAGGTTACTTGGTGATCAACCTCCTCAGTAAAAATTACAAAGCAAGATAATTGTTAGAAGAAGAACATGCCTTTTCTTGATCACTACTACAAGCGTAAGAGAAGAACAAAGTCCATCTCAATTTCCTTTACGAAGTCATGAGGAAATTTAGGTTTTCAGAAGAGGATCTCTTTGGTAAAATAATATATAGGGAATCCCTATGTTGCCATCCTAATCAATGGTATGTAATCTACTGGCTAATTTATTTGTGTTGTCAAGAGGAACTAGGCATTGCAGTCAACTTTCACCAACTGTGGAGCATATACCAGTGGCCACCGTGAGACAGTTTGCTTCATGAAATTTGTATTCAATTTGCTTCTTAGTTGTTTTTGCTAGTGGTCCAATTTGCTTTGTATTTGTTTTTGCAAAGCAACCTATGGGAGAGTTGAAACCATGATATTGTTAGTAGCTACCTAGGAATTATTGAATTTTTTTTACAGGACACCATTGATTGGAAATGTCATAAGATAGGATAGTATAATTTTTTAATATCCAACTAATGGCCAAAAGAAATCTCAATAGGACATGGAACTAAAGACTGATACCAATCTATAGGGGTGATGAAAAAATAGAATCGTAATTGTATAATTTCCATGTAACAATACCTTCATCAGTCTAGTTATATGGTCGTTAAGGCATATGTTGGATGCTTGGCAATTCAAGACTTCAAATTAATAAAGCCTCCTCATTGGAAACAGACTCTCATCATCTAATTATAAAGAGGATGTGCATAAATTTGATGTTAATATATGTCAACTGGTATTTGGGAACCTCTATCCTTAATATTCCAGCAAACTCGTAGCTCATGTTTTTTTAAAGAGCTTGTGAGTAGGTAGTTCACTGTTTTCTTTGACTGGAATTATATTCTTAAAATTCTTAGATTGTGAATCTTGTAAACTTATTACAAGATTCTTGCTTGGACTGGGTTAAAGAATTCTTTCTCTGGAATGACCACCTACTGATTTAGTTAATAAGCCTAATGGTGATTTAGACATTAAGTTGAAAATAAGGGCTTATCTTGTAATCACCGCCTGGTTGTTGTTATCAGATTTTGATGTAAGAGTATCTATCAACACAGGGTATGACAGGAACTGCAGGGAAGGAAATCATGACAAACAATGTAAATTGAATGATGGTGGGATAATTGACATGTTTCAGTGATTCTCCAGATTGTATAGGTATTAAACAACCTAGACATTGCTCATAGGAGAACATTCCTGTCAATTCACAAGAGTCCTGTGAATATATAGGGAGCTCTCTATTGCCAAAATTCACCATTTTTCGGAAATATTGTTACAAGAGACATGGACCTCAAGAAACCCTTAACTGCAGTGATGCTGGTATTCACAATCTCTCCCTTGGTAATGCTAAGGGGAAATTGATGAAATATCCAATCTGAAATAATTTCTTTCTTTAGATGAAACTAGACTACCTTGTTGCCAGGTTACCATAGACAATATTGGTGAGCTTGGGTACCCTTCTATGTCATAGGGTTTTCCTATGTAACGTAAGTTTTGAACAAAACACCCTAAAATTTTTAAAGAGACCATGGTATTGAGCTGGGAGGTCGTAAATGGCCATGGGAAATCCCACCATGTTTTGGTAAATTACCAAATTACTATATTCACCCACACTTTTTGGAAAATCACTATGTCTACACCCATAATTGTTTTTAACTATGCAAATTTTCCAACCTGATCAATCACAGTTTCACTCCTAATGTTATTTCTATAGTCCTTATAGCCATTGGCCAATGCCTGCAAAATTGCTCATAGCTCTAGGACGTTGGAAGTGTGGCAGAATAGGGAAGCTTCCCAAGTGCATGAGCTTATACTTGAAAGATATTGTTTTGTACTTGGCTGGATCACTCTATCAGATATTGATGTTAAGCAAGCTGGTGCTTTGCCATGGAGTCCTGAATTGGGCAGAGACAAGTTGCTTGAAATTGAATACTTCATAAGTTTTAGTAGAATTCTGCACCATAAAGTTCATTTTGGCCATACAGGGGAGCTATCGCAGCTGGAAAATATCATTCTAGATATACTCTCTCAGCTTCAAACATTATACAAAGAGCATAGTGTGAAGGAAAGGGGTTGGTTATTCTTAAGGAATAGTGCATCGCTGTCTTTAATTTTATCATTGCTCTAGGCAGGTCTGTGGAAAGTGTCTCTAAGAAAGATCCCAGTTTCAAGAGAGGACACATTTTGGAGAGAGCAGACATCTAAAGATACTTCATTACTCACACTTTGTGAGCACTTAGTTTTTTGTGTATTGAAGGATGGGTAATCAAGCGTTTTGCTGAAAATATTGACATCCCTTCTGAGCATGCATGTCGGGGCACTGCAAAAAGCTGTGCTTTTTGTTCTTGATGGAAAATAATGCGAAGATGATGCACTGTTTTCACTAAATTTGTTGCTTCAAGCAGGTTATGACAAGTCAAAGCAGGAAGAGCTGTTGGGGAATCTAGGAGCTAGCTTTAAGCTTATAGATTCTGTACTTGGAACTATGACAAAGTTTAGAGGAATTGTGAGCAAAGAAAACACAGGGAACCTGAACAAATTTTTTCTGAGCTCCTCATTGCATGGTTTCCCATCACATGTTCATCCAGGTAGTGCAGTTGTGGTCTCTTATACCCTCTCTATTGAGGTATTTTTGTATACAATTGAGCAATTTTTCAGAGCAAGAGATGCATTAGGGGAAATTGAGGTTGATGCAGAAGTTTTCAATAGTTTTCTTGAGGTCATAATGAACATAAAGTTTGACAGGCTATTTGAGGGTATACATGATAAATGTAGAATCATGTTCAATAATTTAATTCCCTCTATAGAAGAGAGATGTATGTATAGTGATCTATTTTTGCTGAAGAACATGGAAATCCTGGAAGCAACTTTATGGAACAACATTGGTACTTCTGCTACACTTGCGATCTGACTGTTTCTAAAGGGTGTTGTTCTATTTTTTCCAGGGTGTGCCACAGGGGTCACAGAGTTGTTTACTCTCGTTTAAGCCATTCCTTTTGTGATTGTGGAGCAAGAGGGGTAAGAGGGACAAGTTGCCTCTGCTTGAAGCCTCGAAAATATGTTTCTTCCAGCACTACATCATTGAGGGGGGCTAGCGGCGTTGATCCATTCTTGCCTCTCTCAGATGAGAGGGATCATCTTTAGCCATATGATAGTGACTCTGATCTTGAGGATGAAGGTTGCATGGAGAATGAGAAGACTTTCAAGTTATCTATCCCCAAAGAGGAAGAGGATGGGTTGCTATCACTTTTTATGGATATGGATATTGAAGGCCAAGTTTTGAGGTTATGTAGAAAACTTCTTCCTGGTATTAACAAGGCTAGTCATTTAGTATTGTCAAAGGATGAGAGGATAGTTTTGGGTGATGACAAGGTTTTATCCTACAATTCAGATATTTTGCAATTAAGGAAGGCATATAAAAGTGGATCTCTAGACATGAACATTAAAACAGAATATTCTAATGCAAGGGAACTTAAATCCCATCTTTCAAGTGGCTCTATCGTCAAATCTCTTCTTACTATAAATAGCAGAGGCAGGATTGCAGCAGGAGAAGGTGACAAAGTAACAATCTTAGATGCGAGGCAACTTATTGGATAGCCAGTTGTTGCACCTGTGACAGTAGACAAGTCTAATGTGAAGCCTCTTTCCAGGAATTCAGTTCGATTTGAACTAGTTCATCTTGTTTTCAACTCTACAAATGAGAACTATTTGGCTGTAGCTGGGTATGAGGAATGCCAAGTTCTCACTGTCAATTCTCGAGATGAAATAACAGACCGTCTTGCAATTGAGCTTGCCTTGCAAGGTGCTTACATTCGACAAATAGCCTAGCTTCCTGGTTCTCAGGTTCAACTCATGGTGGTGACCAACAAGTTTGTGAAGATTTATGACCTATCCCAAGATAACATTAGCCCTATGCATTATTTTACGTTATTGGAAGATTCAATTATTGATGCAGTATTAGTACCCATATTACGTGGTCGGCTAGTTCTTTTTGTACTATCACAACATGGCATGTTGTATAGGCAACAAATAGAAGTAGAGGATTATATTGGAGCTCAAGTTTTGGCAGAGACTATCCATCTCCATGGTAGAGATGTGCAATCAAAAGGTATATCTTTGTGTTTCACATCAGCCTACAGATTACTTTTCCTCTCTTATCATGATGGATCAAATTTGATTGGGCATTTGAATCCTGATGCGACATCTATTAGCAAAGTATCAAGTGTTCTTGAGGGTGATCAATATGGTTAATTAAGGCCTGCTGGACTACATCACTGGAAGGAGTTGCTTGATGGCAGTGGTTTCTTTGTCTTCCTCTCTAGTTTGAAGTCGGACTCTCCACTTACTGTGTGTCTTGGTCCTATGGAGCTATGTGCACAACTTCTGCGATTGCCTCGAAGTCCATCTTCTTAATGGGTTGGCATTTCAGCTTACAGGCCTCTCTCTAAGGACAAAAATAATGTTCTATAAATGGGCATCTTTCTAGTTGAACTGTTGCAAAATCGCTCCCTACCTGCAACTGTTCTAAGTATAGACTTTGGTCTCCCTACCATCTAGGTTACTCGAGTGCTAACACTCCCTTGAAAAGTTGGAGCCTTCCTATCTCACTACTTCCCTCCCTCTTCTACGTTTTGCTATATCTCTCTCGTTTCTATACTTTTAAAATCTCTTGCACATATTATATTATGGAGAGGGAAGTTCTCCTCGTTCAAGACATATCTAACACTTCAGGCTAGAACCAGGTCCTATTAGAACTCATTAGTGGGGCATAGACACCAAAACAAGTATATTGCATTCCCTATATCCTTATATTATATATGTACAGATGTAAGTCAACATAAAAATGCCTTCAAGCACTTTGTTCCTTTTCTTCCAAAGGATCATTACTGGTCTAGCTGCCATAATGTAGAACAAATGGCAGTACTAGGCTACCAGCCAAACTTTGTTGATGATTTTGTTTGAAGAATCAGAACAAATTATTTTCAAGTTTGGATTAGTCTTAGAATTTCAAGAAATTTCTCGGTAATTGAAAATTGCAGTATCGAAATTTAGTTTTTAGAAAGAACAAATTTGTGGAAACTATTCGCTAGGGAAAGGAGTCTGGAAGGCAATTTTACAACCGCAAACCAGGAACTCAGGGGGTTTTCCAATACGGAAAATGATAACTTCATAAATCAATTTCGTCTGGAAAATGTAAGCATGATCAACTTCCAATGGTGAGAGAAATGCCCTGGAAATATTATTTGTCACTGCTTCAATGAACTTCAAGCAATAACTCTTATCATGGTTGCAAGTGTAATTTCTGGTATCTCTTCTTTCCTGTAATGTTCTCAACTACTTAGAAAGTCTCATCTCATGTCTCCTGTCTCCAATATCTCGAAAGTATATATCTATTGCCCATTCTAGATATGGCAGTGAGGCTGCAATATTGTGAAGGATAGCAGCCTTGAGAAAGTCTCATCTCATGTCTCCTGTCTCCAATATCTCGAAAGTATATTTCTATTGCCCATTCTAGATATGGCAGTGAGGCTGCAATATTGTGAAGGATAGCAGCCTTGAGAAAGTCTCATCTCATGTCTCCTGTCTCCAATATCTCGAAAGTATATTTCTATTGCCCATTCTAGATATGGCAGTGAGGCTGCAATATTGTGAAGGATAGCCATGACTGTGTCCCGAATAGGTTACTTGAAACTTTTTTTGCAAAGTAGGATCTAGATTAGGTTATCTGTTTACACCCCCAGTAAACATCTTGCAGCCTCTGGTCCATCTTCCAAATGCGTACCTGGTTTAGATTTGTTACTTTTCCATCCTAGAGTCACTAGATTAACTTTTACTTGTTTAGTCATTGACTATTGTCTTGCAAGGAAAAACAACACACTCTTGATTAGTAAAAGTCTACAACGTAATCAATAAGAAATATCTCAGCTAAAAGACCATACCGCAGCAGTGAGCCAACCAAATCAACATCCAACCTCTAATATAATATATGCAATGAAACTTCCAAAGGGAGCTAAGAAGTTACATTATTTTAGGATGTCTTCAAATTAACCATTGCCTTTACATACACAATTTAGAGGAAACAAATCATCCAATAATCTTTTCTTCTTTTATTATTTGCACTAATCTGATTCTTGGTGATATATGGGATTAATGAAAGTGCAATAACATACTCAAACAAGAGAAAAGGAGTATTGTTTGAGAAAATATAATCCAATCTACTTGTTTAATTGGTACTGACAAAATCATCTAAGTGATGCAAGTAATTGTCCTAGGCCAAAAAGCAGGGCTACTGATAACAACATGATTTAGATGTAAAAGAAAGAAAGAACGAGTTTCCCTTCAGAAATCATACATCATGATATATGATTGTGTGAAGTTAACAAAGTCCTGAAGAGTAGGTTCCATTTATGTTGATTCAAACAATTCACTTACCCTTCAGCAAAGAATAATCTTCTTGACAAGCTTTAGAAGCCAAAAAGACAATCAGGATATCATTCCAAGCTTCTCAAGGACTTTTAAAAAATTTCCACAGTTTCTTCAGAGATGAAAGCAGGTAGCAATTCAACCTCAATGCCCTGGATATTCAGAGAGTCCAACAATGAATTCATTCAAATACAGAGCTACATAAACTTGCACAGACAGTATTAATACTTTCAAAATATCACTGAGGTCACTTTGCATTTTAGAATACAGTGGCAACTCACAAACTATAAAAGTAAAAGATGAAATGAACTTGTTTTCTCTGTCTCCCTCTATTTGTACTAACAATGATGCAGGGATATGAATGATTATTAATTAATAGAATAGATGTCTCTACATAATAGATGTTGGCAGCAAATAGCACTACAAAATTGGAGGGAAGAATATCGAGGTTATGGCTGGCAAACACATGATACATGGTGTGGACTAGATAACATTAAATTCTCCGATCATCAATTCAATAACAAGGTAAATAATATGGCAACAGTATGAATTTTAAACGAAAGTCATGCCAGCATCTAATATGACAGCTGCATCCAAATAAAAATCTAGAGGAAACATTACCTTATATCTGCCTGACAGAGATGTAGCTTCAATGAGGTTTGGAACGTTAATAAATAATGTGAAGCAACTTTCACCCTCTCTACAGTGTAATTGATCCATTAGCTTCCCAACAATATCTTTGATGGGGAGATATCATTCCCATTAGTTTGCTCCATTGATCCAGAAAAACTAGAACTGTGTTCCAGCAGAGAATGAATGTCAAAACTTTTCGAGCTTGAACATTTGCAAGTGAAATAGAAGATGCAGCTCATCATGGCATCAATAAGCACCAAAAAATTATACATGATGACCAACAGAGGACCTTCCCAGATCCTGGAATACACATCACCATAATTCAAAGCCTTCACTCTATGTTCATATGGGCTCTCCACAAAAGCAATCCCAATAGATGTTCCCAGGAATATCATGAGACCCACTTGGGTCCTCCCTTTGATTAAATACATGGATCTAAACAATGCTTCCAAGCCCTGGCAATCTTCGAAGATGGATATCACATTGGCCAAATTGCAGACAATCAAAGTGTGTGCAAACAACACAGAAAAAATTACGCCTAAGCCAAACACAGCATAGATAGCACAGCTTGAACAAAACCCCGTGGAAACCACCACATTCACCAGAATCACAAGCAAAAGGAGAAAAGTAGCAATGCATCCGACAATGGCAATACATACCCAAAAATAAGTCAGTATGACACGTTTCCAAATCCCGCGAATCATGGTAAGAAGATTTGCAATTGTAAGTTTCTTGCTTGCATACGATCCAGCGACGGAATGCACTATTACATCTTTTTCAAATAGCCAAAGGGTAACCAAGAAAGGGAAGCAGAAAGTCAATGAAAGAACACTCTCAGATAATTTCTGGCACACGAGTTTAGTAAGATGGCTCTTAGGCAGCCCAGATGCCTCTGCCACTAATCTAAACCTAAAAGACAGTTTTTCAACCACTGATTGCTCTACAAAGGCATTTGAGAGAAGGATTGCAGATACATGGCAAATGAATAGCACTGCAATTACCAGGAATCCTGTGGAATTGAAGCGAAGGATTCTGATGGTTTCTCTCAAGATCTCCAATGCGCTCAGAGAGTTGAAGCGCTACTCCATGTTTGAGCTCTTAGAGAGTCTATTGGAAAATAGAAGATGGATCTCTGTTCCATTATCTCCAATGCTATTTTGTATCCCTAATTATTCTTCCAATGAAGAACTTGGGAGATGTAAAGCATCGAGTTCAATGGTCTCATCACAGCGAGCCATTGCTAGATAATTCTTCAAGCCGTTTCTGCAGTACACACTGGTGGGTTTTCATTTTTAGGCATTGAAATATAAACCCAGTTGAGATATTCAGTAGATCTGGATTGGGGGTGCTATTATAAATACGTACGGATGGCCTGCCGTGCACAGCTATAAATTTGCAATTGTGGGAAAAATGGAAATTTTATTTTTCATAGGAATCCAAATGAATTGGGACTTGAAACGTCTGTACCTTGATTTGGAGATCATCCACAGCAGTGTGTCTTTGAAGCCCTTGAAGTTCTGCCTATTTGATACTAACAATGCCCATTATATCAAGTTCAGACAAGCTGGGAACGTTTGATTGAGGATGCTCATGGACTTGTCGGCATTTGATGGAGGTTCTTGTTGTGTGGGAAATGGAAAAAATGTGTTAGGCTATCCAATGACCTTCGGATTTACTAGTTGGCATTGGATTAACAAAAGGCGTCGTCGCTTAAGCGACGCTTACTAACGCGCTATCGCTTCACCGACGGTTATGAGAATAGCTGTCGCTTCACCGACGCTTGTGGCCACATTTACAAAAAAAAAATGTATCCTTGTGATTTTTGGTAAGTTTAAAAAGATAAATCCACGCGCCGTCGGATTTTGGATCGAAATGTAGTATTGATACCGACAGTTGATTCCTATTCATGACTTTGAATTATGTTGGTCATCGACCTTCTTATTTCCTCACTCAATCTCCATTGATACAGATTCTTTTTCATTGGCAAATACCTGAAACAGATTTCTTATTTCCTTACTCAATCTCCATTGATACAGATTCTTTTTCATTGGCAAATACCTGAAACAAATTGTACAAAGAAATTAGCTACAGTTGTTTGTGCTTTGCAGTATCATATAATTTTTGAAAACACTTTTCTTATAATTTTGGTTTGAATTTATGCCACTCAATAGGCAGTATGTTTGGGTTTAGAAAAGTAAGTTGTGTGCACTTTGTACCTTTATGTTTGGTGTAACCTTACAGAAATGAGAGAAAAGTAGTTCACCTATGTCTCTTAATGATCTCTACAATAGTCACACAACCATGGGCACTAAATCTATTTGACATCTATTTACAACTATATATAATATAAGTGTCGAGTGAAATGGCAAGTTCTGTTGTTTAAATTTTAATTATGATTATAAAAATAAACTATGAGTTTTCTTACGACAACCTAATATGCAATTCCAATAACTTGTAAATTAATATAAATTTAACACGAATGGAAATGGCATCAATCATTTAACTTGCACCAATGTGTTCAAAATATTAATTACTCTGTCTGTAAGTCTAACAAGATAAAGAGTTCAGAGTAGAATTTAGTTGTTGAAGCCAGGTTTCTAGGTAGAGAGTAATTACAGCCTTTAATGGTAAGTGGGTTAGTCACACAAGCAGAATAGAATGGAGAAGAGAAGTGTTGAGAAGAAGAAGGAAAAAAACTCAATGAAGAGTTTGAAGCTCAAGCTTCCACGTTTTGTAAGTGTTGAAGAGCCAAGCTCTGTAACAAGTGAAACATCTTGGTAAATTCCATGTTTGTATTTACCGCTGTAAGTTTTGTTATGCCGTCACAAGAAATATAAATCCTTAAGTTTATGGTTTAATGCAATTTCCAGTTAACCGCATACCTTCTCCATATTTACCTGAGTGAATGTTGTTAAATGTTGTTTACATTTACTATGAGTAAAAGACACAAAGAATCCATAATTATTTCACTTTGAAAAAGTTCTAGTTTTAAGTGCAGAGGTTCGACACAAATCTTGTTTATTATTTTCTTATATGATATTGTGAGTGAGTGGCAATATAGTTGTGTCACATAGTTAATCCTAGATTATAGCAATGAAAAGTGTTTCTCATATTCTTAAGTCCTTAGACTAGAAATATAAAGTTGAGAAAACTTGGTCGCACATGACTTGGTGGAAACCAAATTCATGTCCCATGAAATCCAAAGTAAAAGTGTGTCAAGGTGAAAATTTCGCGCACTTATTCCGTCTCATTAACTCTATCGCAGCACCGTAACTCTGAGTAGTAATTATGTCGCATAACAAATGGCTTCTACTTCGGGTTCAAATATGTCGAGTTTTCTAATTTTTATAGGAAAGAATTATGAATATTGGTCTCTAACAATGAAGGCTTTGTTCTTGACCTATTATGAATATTGGTCTCTAACAATGAAGGATTTGCTCAGAGGTCAAGATGTTTGGGATATTAGTGAGAATGGTTATGCAGAACCAACAGATGAAGCAGCATATAATAATCTCTCACAAGCTGAAAAAGATGTTCTGAGGGAATAGAGGAAGACAGATGGAAAAGATTTTTTCTACATACATTGCATGAAAGCATACTCCCAATAGTAGTAGTAGCAATTACCGCAAATCAGGCATGGGACAGCTTATCAAGGTTTGGACAAGGTAAAGATTTCAAAGATGCAAATTCTGAGAACAGATTTTGAATCTCTATCCATGAAAGATTCAGAGTCAATAGACTCATTTTATACCATAGTTGTTAGTTTGATAAACCAAATGAAATATCATGGAGAAACCATAATAGACCAAAGGGTGGTTGAGAAAATTCTCAGATTTCTTCCCCTAAGATTTGAATCCTTGGTTGTGACCTTGGAAGAACACAGAGACATGAAAATGTTTACCACTGATGAGATGCAAGCTTCACTCATCAACCATGAACACAAGCTCAACAAAACACATACATCATTGGAAGGTGCATTCGCAGCATAGTCATCTATAAGTCGTGGAAGAGGAAGGGGGAGAAACAATTCCAAAGGTAGAGGAAGAAACTTCTCAAGAGGAGGACACAACAATAGTGTTGCAGATGTTGCTGGTAGAGGATAGAATCAGAACACAAGTCAGCCAAGTGGTCATAGGTTTGATAAATTAAAGATTCAATGTCACTACTATAAGAAATTTGGTCATTATGCATATGAATGCATGAAGAAGCAATATGACCAAGGAAAACAAATCCAAAATCATTTGACAAACACCAACATTTCGTCGAGTGCAATGTTGATGGCATGTGCATCACCAGTTGGATGCAATACCATCCAAGAAATTCCATGTGACATATGGTATTTAGATTCAGTCTATAGCAATCATATGATTGGTAATTTAAACTTATTTTCCAGTATAGATAATTTAGTTCAAACTGATGTTACACTTGGAAATAATGTCCAAGTCCCTATTTTGGGAAAAGGTATTGTTAGTATTTTAACCAAACAGGGGTAGCATAAATATATGTATCATTTTTATCATGTTGAAGGTCTGAAACATAATTTGTTGAGTATTGAACAACTGATACAGAAAGGTTACAGAGTCTACATGGAAGACAATCACCATGTGATTAAATATATACGTCCAAGCAACCAGCTGATAGCAAGAGTGCCAATGACAAGCAATCACTTGTTTCCATTGAAGATAGTTCCAAACAATACAGAAGTTGCAATCAAGGCAGAAAGTAAAGAAGAAGTTGTTCATTGCAACAAGAGAAAAAATGACAGAAGTTCAGGATACATTTCAAACAGAAGTTCAGGATGATTCTTGGCTATGGGATTTCATATTTGGACATCTGAATTTTGGTGGGATGAAGCTACTGCACACACATAATATGGTAAAATGATTTCCAGTGATTAACAGACCAGGCAAAGTTTGTGAATGATGCATCTTTGGAAATCAGCATAGAGAGAAATTTCCAGTTGGAAAGTCATACAAAGCATGCACACCAATTGAGATCATGCACTTTGATATTTATGGTCCAATGCACACAATGTCCATTGGTGGCTGCTATTATTTTCTTACTTTTATTGATGACTACTCAAGAAAAACATGGGTATATTTTTTGAAACATAAATCTGATGCATTGAGTTTTTTTCAACAGTTCAAAGCACTCGTGGAGAACCAGAGTGGAAACCGCATAAAAATCCTAAGAATGGACAGAGGCAGTGAATATGTTTCAAATGAATTTCTAAATTTCTGCAAAACTCATGGGATACAAAAGCAATTCACTGTGCGGTATAGACCTCAGCAGAACGGTGTCGCAGAGAGAAAGAACAGAACCATTATGGAGATGGCATGCAGCATGATGGTAGCCAAGCATTTTCCAAATGAATATTGGGCTAAAGCAATCATAATTGTTGTATACATTATGAATCGATGTCCAAAAAAGAGCATGAGGAACATGGTTCCCCAAGAAGCATGGACAGGTATGAATCATAGCGTTTCTTATTTAAAATTTTTTGGTTGTGTCTCATATGCTCATGTGCCAGATGAGCTAAGAAAGAAGTTAGACAAGAAGGGACAAAAATGTATTTTTGTTGGCTATTCTGAAGACACAAAAGCATACAAGTTGTATGACCCTATCACAAGGAAAGTAATCATTATTCGTGACTTTCAATTTGTTGATAATGAATCATGGCATTGAACAATAAAGAAGAGTGTCAAGATTGTGTCAAATGTCGAGCATGAAGACATGACGGAGGAAGTGGTTTAAACACCACAAGTAAACAAACCAGTTGTAGCACCTTTGACTTCGATGATACCACGACATGGTTCAGCACAAATAACATCAACAAAAGTTGCAGATGAAGCTACAACGACAAGCACACCAAGAGGACAACAGACTCCATCGAGCAGTTCGACATCAACAGATCTAGTGAAGACAAGAAGTCTGCGTGAGATATATAAATTTGGTACACCAAATGTATTCTATCTCTTTGAATTATTTTCTCAAATAGATGATCCATTTACATTTGAGGAAGTTGTTGAAGAATATGTATGGGCACAAGCCTTGGATGAAGAAATAGAATGCGTTGAGAAAAAATAGACATGGGAACTAGTTGATGTACCAAAAGATAAATATGTAGTTAGCGTCAAATGGATTTATAAGACCAAGCAAGATTCTTATTGGAATGTGTAGAAACACAAGGAAAGAATGGTAGCAAGAGGTTTCACACGAAAAACCCGGTATAGATTTCAATGAAACGTTTGCACCAATTGCATGCATGGATATAGCTAGAACTCTTTTGGTCATTGCCGCACAAAACAAACGACCTGTTTGTCAAATGGATGTTAAGTCATCATTTTTGAATGGTTATATAGATGAATAAGTATATGTGGAACAAGCACAAGGCTATGAAGTTACCGGACAAGAACACAAAGTGTACAGACTGAAGAAGGTGCTCTATGGTTTGAAGAAAGCTCCAAGAGATTGGTATAGTTGCATTGATTCCTATCTCATTGAGAATGGATTTCACAGAAGTAAAAGTGAACCAACATTGTACACCAAAGTGAATGAGAAAGGTAACATGTTAATTGTTTTCATGTATGTGGATGATTTAATATTTACTGGTGATTTTGGCATAAAAGAATTTAGAACAGTCATGAAAAGTGAATTTGAAATGACTGATTTGGGGATCATGAATTTATTTTTGGGCATTGAAGTCCAGCAATATGAAAGTGGTATTTTCATATCACAGTCCAAGTATGCAAGCATAGTTCAATTAATATGTCAAATTGCAAGGCAGCCCCAACACCAGTAATAACAGGTTTAAAATTGATCAAAGATGGTGATGGATCAATTATAGATCCTACAATGTTTAAAAGGCTTATTAGCAGCCTTATGTACTTAACAACAACAAGACCAGACATCATGTATGGGGTAGGTCTGATCTCAAGATTCATGGAGTCACCAAAAGACTCACATTGGAAAGCAGGTAAAAGAATTCTAAGGTATGTAAGTGGTACAAAAGATCTTGGCATAATGTATTCAACTTCAGAAAATTTTAAACTCATTGGATATACTGACAGTGACAATGGAGGAAGAACATATTATAGGAAAAGCACATATAGGTACACATTTCATTTTGGTACAGGTGTTGTTTCATTGGCTTCGAAGAAACAACCCATATTAACTCTATCTTCACTAGAAGCAGAGTATGTCGCAGCTACAGGCACTACATGTCAAGCTGTTTGGATGAGAAGAATGTTAAAAGACCTGTCGTAGAACCAGCAAGAGCCAACAACTATTTTCTGTGACAACAATTCATCCATTTCCTCTTCAAAGAATCATGTGTTTCGCAAGAAAACCAAACACATTGACACAAGGTATCATTTCATAAGAGAGCTGGTGAATAACAAAGAAATTTGTTTAGAATTTTACAGGTCTAAAGATCAACTTGCAGACCTCTTCACAAAACCATTGGCAAGGGATACATTCCAGTATCTCCGAAGTTATTTGGGAATGACAAGTTCTGCATAGTGAACTCTATCACGAACAGAGCATGTTTTTTTCTCTGAAACATTTTGTAATATTTTTGTTTTAATTTTGATCTGCTCATAATTAAGAGGGAGTGTTGGAAATATTAATTACTCGTTGATAAATAATCACATTAGCCGACTCTGTTAGAGTCTGTAGAAGGTCAGAAAGTGTCAGAGAGTCTGACAGGATAAAGAGTTCAGATCTCTTTTATATAGGACAGTAGAATTTTGTTGTTGAAGCTAAGTTTCTATGTAGATAGTAATTACAGTATTTAATGTTAAGTCGGTTAGTCGACATAAATTTTCTATATGAAGAAGGAGATTGTAAATATAAAAATATAATAAACAAGCAAAATAGAACAGAGAAGAGAAGTGCAGAGAAGAAGAAGATGAAAAACTTAGTGAAGAGTTTGAAGCTCAAGCTTCTTTGTTTTGTAAGTGTTGAAGAGCCAAGCTCTATAACAAGTGAAACATCCTGGTAAATTCCAGGTTTTTAATTACGGCTGTAAGTTTTATGATGTCGTCACAAGAATTATAAATTCTTAAGTTTATGGTTTAATGTAAGTTCTAGTTAGCCACATATCTTATCCATATTTACCTGAGTGAATGTTGTTTACATTTACTGTGAGTGAAAGACAAAAAGAATCCATAATTATTTCACTATGTAAAAGTTATAGTTTTACGCGCAGAGGTTCGACACAAATCTTGTTTATTATTTTCTTATGTGATATTGTGAGTGAGTCGCAATATAGTTGTGTCATGCAATTAAACCTAGATTACCGCAGTGAAAAGTGTTTATCATATTCCTAAGTCCTTAGACTAGGAAATATAAAGTTGAGAAAACTTAGTCGCACATGAGTTGGTTGCAACCAAATTCATGTCGTTGTAAAACCCTATCAAAGCCAAAGTAAAAGTGTCTCAAGGTGAAAAGTCCACGCACTTACTCCGTCACAGTACTTTGTCGCAGCACAGTAACTTTGCACAGTAAATTACGTCGCAAGTAAATTGAGTCGCAAGATTTGAAAATTGAAAAGGGGAAAACAAATGTTTTGTTGCGTGCGGTAACTCAAGTTCATTTCCGTGGTGGTTGTTTTTCCTGAGACAATGGAAATGACATAGAAATGGAAATAGATTTTGGGATAAACACAACATAAGAAAATCCACGGGGGACAGAAACATTAGAGGAAATTTCAACTCAAAATGGGCCTTTTAACCATAATTCAAATTACATGTCATCGTGTGTTATCCAATGAAATTGCTTTAAATTTGCAATTGTGTATAGGTCTTAAACATTTTTTTAATATATATTTGAGGATAGGTATCATAAAAAAACTGTTTTTTGTTCGGATTTTCAACATATCTCCCTGTGTTTTTACTCAAATTTCGATCGGGATAGCTCCCTCGATGAAAAATTAAATTCCACCTCCAACGAGTAGCCACTCAGCATACTTTTGACGGACCCCACTACCCCAAAAACAAGAAATACCTAAGAAAACGTGATGATGACATCATCATCACATTTTTTCAGGTATTTCTTTTTTTTGGTGTAGAGGGGTCCATCAAAAGTATGTTGAGTGGGTACTTGTTGGATGCGGAATTTAATTCTACATCAAACAAGCTCTCCCGATTGAAATTTGAGTAAATTCACAGGGAGATATGTTGAAAATACGAACAAAAAAAGTAGTTTTTTTGTTTTCTTCCTCCGAAATTAATAAATATTATTTTATTTTTTAACAATTATTTTATTATTTTTCTTAGGAGGCCCATTTTCAGTTGAAATTTTATCTAATGACACATCAAAGTCTAGATTAACAGCCAATGATGGATCCATAAGTCATGGAAATAACATAGAAATGGAAATAAATTTTAGGTCAAATGCAACATAACAAAATGCATATATACGTGGGACAAAAGACACAACAAAGTATTGATTAACATCCAATCATTAACCCACTTAATTTTGTAAAGGTTATTTGTTTGCTTAAGCAATCTGGTTGAAGGGTGTAAATTGAATATGCAAATTTTAAAATAGCTTTGATAATTGTCTGACATGAATGTAAACAATGGGAACTATTAGGAAGATCTATGAGTTGGTAATGGTAGAGAAACTATTTACACCTTGAACACTCTCTAAATCACCAATTAATTGATGACAATTTTTGTGCAATGAATCCAAACAGTCGAAATTGTTTGAAAGATATAACAATTGGCAACAGTGATATAATTTGATGGGCAAAATGATTGTTATGAATATTTTCATTATCAAATTTGAACTTATTTTTGAAGGGACAATGGACACTGGCCACCTAGGGGCCACCACAATCCTCCCAAATTCAGATTCAAACCAGCGTTGTTAGACTCTTCCTCAAATAAATAAACAAAACTGCAAACTATTCCTTAAGTGACACTAGCTTATGTTCTTTCTCAGTAACCCCAATGACTCTGTACCCATCTTTGCTATCAAGTAGTAGCAGATAATTTCAAAGGTTTCCCTCTATGTCAAAATTGTAATGCCCAAATTTTTCATTGGGTCACAATGGACAAATCACATTTTCCATATTCATGAAAGTTGTCAAAGGGATGCTAAAAGTCAAATAATTGCTAAAGAGGAAAATCACTACTTTCCTAGGTTGGTGGTGGAAGCTTTGAGATTTGGAATAAGGGGGATAATAAATTATGTTTAGACATTAGAAGAGGATAAATATTTAATAATGTATCTTATTAAATAAATACAAGAGAAAATTTAAATGGCTATGGAGAATGGAGACACATGGAGACTATGGGGCCCACTCAAGCAAGAATTCCTATGTTAAATGTCATCCTCCTCTTGTAATTTCGAATCTATGGGAAGCCTAATGTTTTGGGGTGTATTATGAGGTTAATATACTTGTACATATACTTCATAGGTAAAATTTGGGATTAACTGTAACTTAAATGGGAGAGGAAGAGTGAAATGGGAGTTTCATGGACACTTTGCTAGATTCCCCTTACATTTATGACATCTATGACATCAATGATGGAGATTCTACGACAGTTATGACACAAGTCAGATATGAAGGATGACATACTGACATGTTAGTACTGAATATAGCATCTTAGAGGTCGAATTTCAGAGTTTGAGAAGGCCAAGAGGCTCCTACTCAAATTTGGTAGAAGAGGGAAGGTGAAGAGAGAGGCCACATGGCATAGCATGAGCAGCCACACCAATTCAACTTGGATTTGGTTTATGGATGGATTTGGAACCTTAGAAAACCAATAATTTTTATAAAATACATGGATCATCCATTAGAAGAATCTTTTTCTCATTTGTTAATTGTGAGAGCTAGTGGATGACTAGTTTTCTTGCTTAAGCCAATTTCGAGGGTGAAAGATTCCCATCCTAGTTGGTGTTTGGAAAGGCCACCCAGGTTGTTCATGGATATTTAATGGAATATTATTTTCAGGTGAAAGATATAGGATGTTTATGGACATCTCAATATCATCGTGTTCTTCCATTCATCTCAAGTTTTCTCGCCACATTTCAGCTGTATGGAGTGAGGCGCACTTAGTGAGATATTCATCTCTCTGAGGGAGATTCTTTTGCTCCAGTATTTTGTATTCTAATGTAAATTATCTGTTATTTAAGTTATGAAATATATCAGGTATAAAATCCAAGATATCTCATGTATTATTTTTCAATATTGAAGAAACAATGCCATTTCCCCAATACCTTGTTGTAAACTCTTGCAATCTTGATGGAATCGAATATATGTGTGCACCATTGATGATTTATGAATGAATGAACTGTAATTAAAATATATTATTGGTTTCATGGTCTTTAACTTATAATTTGTTTCCATTGGGTCGAATTTCATAGCATTTGGGGAAAACTACATCTCATTTCCCCAAGGGTCCAAAACAAGTTTTTTATATCTGATTGAAGGAAGTGATAACAGCCATGGGAGTTAGATTGGTTCTGCATATGATTCCATGATAATGTATTCTACACATCCCATTCTTCAATTTTATAATTTGAGTGAGTTTATGTACATTTTGGAAGCCATTCTGGCAATTACTCAGGAGGGATTGAGTCCCAAAATTGCTAGTTAAAGCATCTATCTTATTCAAAATTTGATATAGACTTTCAGAAGTAATTGGAATGCCATAATACACCCATGAAAATTATAATTAATTTATTATACCATTCTTACACCTTCTCTAAATATTTGGAAGCATTTGGACTCATTTGGAGACCAAGACATGCAAACTAGTCAAGAGCCAAAATTGTGAAAAAAATGGAAAATTGGGCATTTTAATAAAATTCCAAATAGGGGACATTACAGTGGTATCAGAGCATTATCTTGGAACCTGATGTGGTCTTATATTTATGATCACAATAATTCAGTGAACACCATTATATATTGAAACCAAAAGTGTTTTTTTTAAGAGGAAAAAACAAAGGTTGGAGAAGAAGGCAATTTTTTGGGGGAAACTATGACTAGGGATGAAAAGGGAACCTCATATGATGGTAAGGAGATAATAAAAAGAATGGAACCTATCCTTGAAGATGTGAACAAGAATATTATGAAAGGATTTTAATTTTTTTCTATCCAAAGTTGGGAAACATATATTGATTTTAAGAAAACCAAGGGGAAAAATGCATCGTCTTGCTTGAAGGAGCAAAGGGAGGAAACCCATGAACCACATAGTTATAAAATAGGTGAAGTAGAAGAAATAGTATATGAAGAGGATGAAAATTCACTCCCAAGTGACTCTAAAAAATATGAAGAGACGTCACATAAGTATGAAGAAGTTTCTATTGAAAATATTGAAGATCATTTTGAGACACATTCTACCTTGGATATGAAACAAAGAGCATATACCAATGGATGCTTGAAATATGGAGTACCTACTGATGGGTGCTCACAACTCTATGTTGGTGACATATAGATCAGATTTCAAAATGTTGCTGCAAGCCAAATTTCTAGTAAACATGAAAATGAAGACCTTGTACCAGTTGAAGAAGAAACAAGATCAACTTCCCCATCACCACTTGAGTTTCATGAATTTGGTCCAAGCAAGAAGGAAGAAGATCCAAGATTCCCTTAGAATAATCCATGACACTTGAGCATTGGTATCAAATTCTTGTTGGAGAGCTACTTCCTTGGAGGAGCCATCATTCCTTGAAAACATGGAGAAGATTCAAAGAGCAATGTACAACATCAAAGGTAATTTCATGTCTTTGTTTTTTTATAGAAAAAATGTCATTGAGCTTAGGGAATGGTTACATGAATCCTACTGGAAGAATAACGAAGTTATTGATAAGCTCACAATTCAAAATGAGCAACTTCTTGAAAAGTTGCAAGACACTTGTTTTTCCTCCGATGTTTTTTATTTTGATGAGATAGATTGCTTGGAGAATTCTCATGACATGATTGATCATGAGAAACATGAAAAAATTTAGGTTCTTTATGTGCTTGAGGATGATAGTGATGAGATCTAATCACTAGTAATGGTGGAAGAGGAACTTGAGTTTCCTCTTGAAAATGGTTACATGATTTTTGAAGAAGTGCATAATTATACCACCTTGGAACCAACCCATGAGGAATTTTTTGCATTTTTTATGGAGGTGCATAATCATACCCATAAGGATCCTTCAAATTATGACAATTTTTCACTTAGTGATCATTTGGGTGAGTTGTTTCTTTCTCCTACATCCTACACTTCTAAATTTTGCAGCAGTCATCCTAATGAAGTATGGGTGGAAGGTTTCTTTTTTATGGTTTTACATGAAGATCATGGACATTCTATTTCTCCTTTTTATGATGGAATAATTAGAGAACCGTATTATTTAAATTTGCAGCAGCATACTTTTTTACATTATGATTATACAAATCTACATGGGTGCACCTATGATGTTCACTTGAGTCACTTGGAGACTCATGATTTTCCTTGCTCCTTTCCTAGTCTATTTGAAGTTGGAGGAACTTAATCCCACACTTGGGTGAAGAGTTATATGATTGAAGAATATTATTATTAGAAGCAACATCCTCTGATGTTACATGATTATATACATATTCATGAGTGTATTGATGAGGCTTCTTTGAGCCACTTAAAGTCTTCATTTTTTCCTTGCTCCTTATTTTGTTCAAATTTTGGTTGAGGTTCTCCATTCACTTATTGGATCAAAGAACACATGGATGATTATATTGATGAACATTACATATCATTTGGAGCACATTCTTATTCACCTTTTCAGCATCATTCCTTGTTACTTTCTGATGATGCACATCTACATGGATGCACCTATGATATGCATTTGAGTCACTTGAAGACTCATGGTTTTAATTTCTCAACACTTAGTTCATTTTATTTTGGAGGAACTTCATCCAACACTAGGGTGAATAGACTTATGATAGGAGAACATTTTTGTTACTAGCCACATACATTGTTATAAATTTATGATTCACTCATTCATGGATGTATGGGTAAGACTTCTTTGAGTCATTTTAAGTCTCCTTGTTTCTGTTGCTCACTATTTGGTTCAAATTTGAGTGGATATTCTTCATTCACTTCTTGGATGAAAGAATACATGGCTGGATATTTTGATGCATATCACTTCCTTTTGGAGAAGATTTATAGGACATAGGATACTCACCTATTTCATTGGAGTATATTTGATTGGTAACTTGAAGCATGTATGTACTTGGAAAATGGTAGTCTACTCACTGGGTGGTATAAGCACTTTCATGATTTCTTGGTGAGGCACCTCCTTGATGTACATTCTTATTATGTTGTTATATACTTTGATGATATATATTATGCACTCATTATGTTTGGAAGAATGCATACAAAAAAATGGGATCAGGGAATTATCTTTCCAAATGGTATGGGTTGGAGTGCACTCTTAATTGTTGGAGTGCAATGCAAGCAATGGGACCCTAGGATAGTTTTTAGTCCCATTGATTTCCAATTATTTGGGAAACAAGCAATATGGGAGATGGATTCCCCACTTAATAAGGTGATGTTAATAAATGTATTTAAGCAGCAAGCATGGTGTTTCCTCTCTGAAATATTCATGGAATCTTAAAGACTCAAGGTGGGTAGCTTAGTGGCAACTTCAAAGAATCATACAGAAAGCAGGTTCTTCAACAAACGTGTTTGAAATTGCTTGAGGACAAGCAATATTGGGAAGGGAGGATTTGTAATGTCCCAAATTTTTCATTGGGTCACAATGGAAAAATCACATTTTCCATATTCATGAAAGTTGGCAAAGGGATGCTAAAAGTCAAATAATTGCCAAGGAGGAAAATCACTAGTTTCCTAGGTTGGGGGTGGAAGCTTTGAGATTTGGAATAAGGGGGATAATAAATTATGTTTAGACATTAGAAGATGATAAATATTTAATAATATATATTATTAAATAAATACAAGAGAAAATTGAAATAACTATGGAGAATCGAGACACATGGAGACTATGGGGCCCACTCAAGCTAGAATTCCTATGTTAAATGGCATCCTCCTCTTGTAATTTCGAATCTATGGGAATACTAATGTTTTGGAATGGATTGTGAGGTTAATATATTTGTACATATACTTCATAGGTTTAATTTTGTATTAATTGTAACTTACATTGGAGAGGAATATCCAAATGGGAGTTTCATGGACACTTGGCTAGATTCCCCTTACATTTATGACATATATGACATCAATGATGGATATTCTATGACAGTTATGACACAAGTCAGATCTGAAGGATGAAATACTGACATAATGACATCTTAGGAATTAATAGAACATCTTAGAGGTCGAATTGGGCATTGGTGAAGGCCAAGATGCTCCTACTCAAATTTGGGAGAAGAGGGAAGGTGAAGAGAGAGGCCACATGGCATAGCATGATCAGCCACACCAATTTGACTTGGATTTGGTTTATGGATGGATTTGAAACCTTATAATACCAATAATGTTTATAAAATACATGTATCAGCCATGAGAAGAATCTTTTTTCTCATTTGTGAATTGTGAGAGCTAGTGGATGCCTAGTTTTCTTGCTTAAGCCAATTTCGAGGGTGAAAGATTCCCATCCTAGTTGTTGTTTTTTTAAAGGCCACTCAGGTATTTAATGGAGTTTTAATGGAGTATTATTTTCAGTTTCATGCTACAGTAATTTCATGGACAACTCAATATCACCTTGTTATTCCATTCATCTCAAGTTTTCTCACCATATTTCATCTCTATGGAGGGAGGCGCACTTGGTGAGATATTAATCTCTTTGAGGGAGATTCTCTTGCTCCATTATTTTGTATTCTGATGAAAATTATCTGTTCTTTAAGTTCTTAAATCTCCCATGTCAAAAATCCAAGATATCTCATGTATTATTTTTCAATATTGAAGAAACAGTGCCATTTCCCCAATACCTTATTGTAAACTCTTTCAATCTTGATGGAATCAAATATATGTGTGCACCATTGATTATTTATGAATGAATGAAATGTAATTAAAGTATATTATTGGTTCCATGGTATGTAACTAATAATTTGTGGCTATTGGGTCGAATTTCATAGCATTTGGGGCAAATTACATTTCATTTCCCTGAGGGTCCAAAACAAGTTTTTTATATCTGATTGAAGGAAGTGATAAAAGCCATGGGAGTTTGATTGGTTCTGCATATAAGTCTATGATAATGTATTCTACACATTACCTACTTCAATTTGATTATTTGAGTGAGTTTCTGTACATTTGGGAAGCCATTCCGGCAATTACCCAGGAGGGATTTGAGCCCCAAAATTGCGAGTTAAAGCATCTATATTATTCAGAATTTGATATAGACTTGAAGAAGTAATTGGAAGGACATAATACACCAATGAAAATTATAATTAAGTTAATATATCATTCATACACCTTCTCTGAATATTTGGAAGCAATTGGACTCATTTGGATACCAAGACACTAAAACTAGACAAGAGCCAAAATTGTGAAAAAAATAGAAAATTGGGCATTTTAATAAAATTCCAAAAAGAGGACATTACAAAAATCTGGTTGGTTGGGAATGAACTATGGGTTTCGATTGGATTAGGACCACGGGCCCATTTATGGAATTTGGATAGGATTAAACTCAACTATGCATAAACGCATAAACCCCTGAGGTGTTTTGAAAAAAGTAGCCTAGGAAATATAAAAAAATACCATAGTAGAGGTGAATTGGATATGTATGCAGGAAATAAAATAACAAATACCATAATAGAGGGGAATTGTCTCTATGTGTGCAGCATATAGCTCTAAAATTAGCTAATTGACCAAACATATTTATGGTATAATAAATGAATTGATGAAGCATACACCTTACATAAGAAAAATGGAGTTAAAATGGTGGCCAAACTAGCAATTCCAACAAAGATTATTGGGAAAAGTTGTCTCTCGACCGTCTAGGCTAGATTATGCCAGCAAGAAATTATCAGCCACTTTGTTCTTTGATGATTTAATGATTTAATGATTTTTTTTGTTTTGAGAAAACCAAAAAATTTAATGTTTAATAATGTCAATTAAAAATGAAAATAGAAAAATGTGTTCATTAAAAATTAATGTTAATTAATTTTAAATAGTTATATTTCTAGAAATTAAAAAAATTAATGTTTAATAATGTCAATTAAAGATTAGAATAGTGAAATGTGTTCATTAAAAATTAATATTAATTAATTAATTAATTAGTTATATTTATAGAAATTAAATAGACTATGGATGATGAACAAGGATTAAATATTAAGTTAGTATTATTTCCATAGCCTCTCCCTCTACCTACGTAGGTTCTGTATTAGGTTAACTCGATCTGTCTTTACTAACTAGCATATCCCTTGACAACATAGCAGAATTGCGTTCACTTCGACTCATTGAATAAATAAGATCCTTTTATTTGATAATTAGTTATAATTTGGGCACATTCTTATATTTTAGGCACTATCTACTACGTAATGTCATGTAGACTAATTAAATAACTACCTTTCAATCTCAATGCATACAGATGATAAGACTTCACTGCAAGCTTGATTCACATGCACTATCTATATACCTGTCAATATCCATGTACATTAATTCAATAACAAACTCTGGAGTCTCAATATCAAAGCATAAGTATAACTCACAAAAATGTCAATGCATATTTTGAAAAACAAAATAACAAAAAATAACTATTGAAGAGGAATTTTTTTTGCAAACATTCATTCTTGAAGGGTAAAATTGTAAACAAAATTTTTCATGAAGGGCAATATAAAATGACAAAGTGTTAAAAAAATGACGAATAAAATAAAAAACAAATTCCAACATCTCTTGGAAATGATAGAGAAACTATTTACAAACTCGACACTTTCTAAATTGTTCTGTCAATTATAGAAACGAAGGAGGAAACCAGCAGAGCACAAAGGATCTCTCACACAGACAGGATGAGAAACACTCAACTCAATTGTATTCAGAAATAAAGGTTACATATATAGAAAACTGATGAGATAAACTAGATCCAATAAATGTGGATCAGATCCACCAGCATAGGAGTTGTTTGAAAAATAAACCTAGATATAGAAAACATACAAATATATTTCTTCATTATATCTAACAGCCTCCCTTAATGTAGAAATGGATTCTTGACAACACCTAATTTCTTCCTAAGATCCTCAAAATGGATCCTTCCAACTGGTTTAGTGAAAATATCAACAACATTCTCACTTGTATTACAATAGATGAGTTCAATTTCTTGTGACTCAATCTTTTCTCTAACAAAATGATGTTGGAGCTCAATATGTTTGGATCTAGCATGATAGATTGGATTGTGTGCCAGCATAATTGAGCTTCGATTGCCACACTAGATTATGGTAGCTCTTTTTTGTTGTGTTCCAACATCTTCAAGAATGTGCCTCAACCAAATGGATTCACAAGTAGTACTGGTTAAAGCCTTGTATTAAGCTTCTATGGATGACAAAGAAACAATTGGTTGTTTCTTACTGCTCCATGATATGACTCCTGAACCAATGTTAAATGCATATCCAGAAGTGGATTTCCTGTCATTAGGATTTACAGCCTAGTTAGAATCAGAGTAACCTACCAACTGAACATCAGATACATTAGTATAGAAAATACCATAATTAACCGTTCCTTTTAAATATCTTAGGACCTACTTTGCAGCTTTCCAATGTGTTTCGCATGGCTTATCCAAGAACTGACTATGGATGGTAACAGAATATGATAGGTCTGGCCTTGTAGTAGTGAGGTATTTTATACTACCCACTATTTGATGATACAAAGTAGCATTAGCTTCTTTAGATCCATCAGTGTTGTATAATTTGAAATTTTGGTCCAAAGGAGTGGATACATATTTGCATTCAGTCATTTGAAATCTGTCAAGTAATTTCCCTTGCATATTTGCTTTGAGTGATGAATGTTTTACCAGATTCTCTCCAAAAGGCAATTCCTAAACAGTAATCTAAGTCACCAAGGTCTTTCATTTCAAATTCCTATGACAAATTACTTTTAATATCTGCAACTAATTGATATGATCCACCTGTAATGATAAGATCATCCACATATAGGGATATCAAACAAACATTTCCATGTTTATCTTCTTTAATATATAAACTTGAATCATTTTTACTTTTGAGAAATCCTTGTTGTTTGAAGAAGGTGTCAATCTTGATGTACCATGATCTAGGATCCTGTTTCAGTCCATAGATAGCTTTATTTAACTTGCACACAAGTTGCTCATGTTGTTTCTGCACAAAACCTCTAGGTTGCATTAAGTATACTTCACCTTATAAATCACCATTTATAAAGGAATATTTGACATCTAACTGGTGTATTCTCCAGTTATGTTTAGTATCTGATGCGACTAACAATCTGATAGTGTTTAACTTAGCTACTAGTGCATACGTCTCTTCAAAGTCAATCCCCTCTTGCTGAGAATAACCCTTAGCGACTAATCTTGCATTGAATTCATCAATACTACCATCTCCTTTAAGTTTATATTTGAATAGCCATTTTGATCCTATGGGTACTTTATCTTTGGGTAATTCTACTAAATCCCAAGTTTTGTTTCTCATAATAGAATTATATTCTTCATTCATTGCAGTTACTCATTCTTCCTTATCTTTGGCTTGTTCATAATTTAATGGCTCTATGAAATTCATTATACTAGTCATCAAGGACTAATATCTAAAATTTACTGGAGGATGAGTTTGATTAGATGACCTTCTAGGTACTACAGTACGTATTAGAGTTCCATCCATGATTCTTCTGTCTTTTGTTGTTTCATCATCTGAGGTAGTATCACTCATGCTTGATTATTGTTCTTGAACTTGTTGTTGTTATTGCACCTGCTGTTGATCCTGCACTTTTTCAAGGATTTTATCTATTCTAACATTCTCATATGGGATCAATTATTCATTAGAATTATCCATCCTATTACACATATCTGTATTTTCAGGAAATACAACATCTCTACCAGCAATCAATTTGTGTGAACTAGGATGAAACACTTTGTATGCTTTATAATCATCATAGTAGCCAAAAAGGATACATTCTATGGATTTTGCATCCAATTTCCTTTTGAGATATTTAGGTATGTATGCAAAATCCCTAGAACCAAATATTCTTAAATGACTAATTTCAGGTTTATAGCCATAAAATAATTCAAAAGGGTGTTGAAGTTCTAATTTCTTTATTGGACTCCTATTCTTTAAGTACATGGCAGTGTTAATTGCTTTAACCCAAAACCCATTAGAAATGTTCTTACCTTGGATCATGCTGTGAGCACATTCCACCAATGTTCTATTTTTCCTTTTAGCGATACCCTTTTGCTGAGGTGTATCTATGACTATCAATTGCTGTTGGATTCCATTTTCTGTACAGTACCTTTTGAAAGCTCCAGAAGTGTACTCACCACCTTGGTCCAATCTGAGGATTTTAATGTGTTTACCTGTCTTCTTCTCAACTTTGATTCTGAATTCCTTGAAGTATTCGAATACAACACTTTTCCTTTTGATGAAGAAAGCCCATGTGAACCTGGATTTGTCATCAACAAATATCAGAAAATACCATGCACCACCAAGTGATCTGGTATGCATAGGTCCGCATACATTAGTGTGTATTAGTTCAGTCTTCCTCTTCTCTTCATGGTTAGGAAATCCATTTCTGTGTTGTTTTCCCTATGCACATCCACCACATTCAATATGATCATTTTTCATGACAGGAAGACCTCAAACCATCAATTTTTTCTATAATAACATGAGATCATTATGATTGTGGTGTCCATACCTTTGATGCCACAATTTTACATCTAAAATAGTTGATGCTGCTAGTGCCAGATGGTTTCCCTTGATTGCATCTAGTTTGTACAATCCACCAAGTCTGGATCCTGTCAATATAACCCTGTAATAATCTTGGACATCTTTAACATGGCACTTATATTTATCAAATTCAACTTTCATATCATTATCGGTGATAGAAGAAACATATATTAGATTTTTTTAATGCCTGGAACATACATCACATTATGTATCTATTTAAACTGTCCATCGGGTAGGTTAACACTTATCACTCCATAACCTAGGACTTTGTGGGACCTGTTATCACCTAGATAGATGAGTGTGCCATCAGACTTTTAATAATACTCATAGACATACCAATCTCTATTACAGGACATGTGGGAAGATGCACCTGAATCTATGAACCATGTGATTTTCATCATCTGTCTCAGTAGACAAAGCATCCTTAGGTATAAACAGTCTTAGGTTTTTAAATCCATTGACATCCGGGGTGTCTTTTCTAACATAATTTCCATTATGTTTTCTGTATCTGTTATTGGAATCATTTTTTATCTGCTTAAAACAATCTCTAGCTATGTGACCTGATTTTCCACAATAATGGCATACAACATATTTATTAGCACTAGAGTCATTGTGTGACATACCTCTGTGTCTTGCACAAAACTTACCTCTGTGTGGATTCTAGTGATTGAATCTGTGTGGGTATTTTCCTCTTGCCATCAATGCCTGATCTGAAGACAGAGATTTAGGCTCATACATCTTCATCCTTTCTTCTTCTTGTATCAAGATTCTGCCGAGCTATGCAAATGTAGGAGGGGTTTGTCTTGCTGCAAGTGCTGAGATAAATATTGTATAATATCGGAACAAACCTTTTAATGTGATAGATATTATATCAGTACTAGATACTTCTTCACCTATGTCACCCAGATTATCTATAAAGTCTTTGATGCGGGAGAGATATTTATTCATAGTTTCACTCACATCCATCTTGGTAGACAAAAATTTGGTCTTTGAAAACAAAATTCTATTAGAGTCAGATGTCTCATAAAAACTTTTCAGTTTGTCCCATGTGTCTTTGGACATTTTGAAATTTTTGATTTGAGATATGATGTTGTCTTTTACAGACATACGAATAAACACCTTTACTTGGGTTTCCCTCGAATTCCAATCTGAGAGAGACAACGAATATGTAGGCTTCTATTCATCCCCTTTCACAATTGGCCACAAAATAAGAGATTCAAGCACAATAATCAGCTTGAATTTCCAATTTACATAATTTTCCCCATTCAATTTTGATTCTTCAGTAATGTATAAATTGTCTAGGGACATGTCTGTTGAAATTTTTAATGGTTATATCAGATCTTAAAACATTTAGCATCATAAGAGCATAACCATAAACCAAAAGATCACTGAAATATAGACAAGCACAACCATACAAAAAAACACAAATATTTATCCTGGGAAAACCCTAAAGGGAAAAACCCAGCAAAAGCTTCCTCAATATAGATGCCCCAAAAAGATAAAAGGTAAAACTCAAAAGACTGATCCTCCTTCTTCTCCAGCCACAACTCTTTCTTTCTCTTCCTCATGTGCTACACAAGTGAGTGTGTGTTCCAAACAAGGAGTGCCACACCTCTATTTATATTTGTTCGTTCACTTAATAATTAACTCAGTCATGTAGGCTCGAGTTAATCATGTAGGCTTGAGTAACCACAACTTGGGTGCTAATGACCCACCTTACAATTTGAGGGGACTTCCTCATGACTCTTATTAGTTCTTCCTATTAGAAGCATCGGAGTATGAAGAAATACATTTGGTTCTCCTTGTAGGACCATCGGGGACCAGAAAACATACATATAGAATATTCTTCGAAGTTACAATATTTCAACACTTCCCTTAATGAGAAGGGTATTCTACAACAACATCAACAACAACAGTAGTAGGAGAGAGATAGAGGACATCATCAACATCATCAAGGTAACACATCTATAAATCATTGGAAGCTTTTCAACATCATATAGTCTTCATCTTCAATCTTCAACAACAACAACACTTTGACCGCTTTGCTTGATAACATCATCAACAGCACTTTGACCTTTCGATTAGCAACAACATCTTCAGTACTTTGGCCTTTTGATCAGAAACAACATCTTCAGCACTTTGACCTTTCGATTAGCAACAACATCTTCAGCACTTTGACCTTTCAATCAACAACATCATCATCATCATATTTTGATCCGTTGATAAGCAACATCAGCAACATCATCATCATATTCTGATATTTCGATCAGCAACATCATCATCATACTTTGAAATTTCGAACAACAACATCATCATCACACTCTGATCTTTCAATCAGTAACATCATCATCAAAAACAACCTGCACTCCATAACATGAAGACAAAAGTCGTCGGATCACTTTTGGACCTAATTCTAGGGATGATGCAATCCTACCACATTCTCGACAACCAAAGTCACTGGATTGATTACAGGATAATCAGTCCCTATCACTTTAGGACTAGGTCCAAGGATGATGCAATCCTACCACATTCTTGGGGATCGAAGCCTCTGGATACCTTTCTAAACTGATGTTTAAGGATGATGCAATCCTGCCACACTCTTGGGGACCAAAGCCTCTAGATACCTTTTTGAACCGAATTTTAAGGATGATGCAATCCTGCCACATTCTCGAGGACCGAAGCCTCCGAATACCTTTCTGAACCAAATTTCAAGGATGATGCAATCCTGCCACATTCTTGGGGACCGAAGCCTCCGGATACCTTTCTGAACTAAAGTTCAAGGATGATGCAATCCTGCCACATTCGCGGGGACCAGAGCCTCCAGATACCTTTCTAAAGTGAATTTCAAGGATGATGCAATCCTACTACATTCTCAAGGACCGAAGTCACTAGATCTATTCTGGACAGATGTCCTGGGATGATACAATTCCTCTTCATTCTCGAGGATCGAGGTCACTGAATCACTTCTGGAAAAATGTCCCAGGATGATACAATCCCTCTTCATTCTTGAGGACTGAGGCCACTAGATCACTTTAGGGAAAGTGCCCAGGGATGATACAATCCCACTGCAACATCACTACTCCCCCTTTCAAGGAAGGTATTCCCGAACAACACCAAGCTTGTCTCGAAAGTGTTCTAACTTTACTTGAGATAGAGGCTTCATCAGCACATCATCATCTACTTCTTCAGTATGTGAATACTGAACTATCATCATCTGTATCTCCAGTATGTGAATACTAAAAGCATCATCATCTATATCTTCAGTATAGAAATACTGAAAGCATCATCACCTCTATATTCAGTATAGAAATACGGAATCACCATCATCTGCATATACAGTATGTAAATACTGAAACATCATCTATATCTTCAATATGGGGATACTGAAACATCATCATCTCTATATTCAGTATAGAAATATTGAATCACCATCATTTGCATCTTATCTCGTATGTAGAAATACTATATTTCTATGTGTTACAATGGAACACGGGGTTCTCTATCATCACAACTCTGGTTATCACATAGAATCATTGTATTATCCATCTTCGGGTCAAAGAGACCTAATATCATCTTTCGAAGCCATATGGATTCACAACTTAGCACAGCAATCTGCTATGTATTATGTCTCATCCATGCTAAGAGAAACACTGAACTGTTTCCGGCTAAACCATGAACTTGTAGCAGATCCTAGACAATAACATCCACTTGATGTGCTTCTTCTATCTGATACACTTCAGCCCAATCTACATCTGTATAGCCATACAATCTGTAATCATGGTTTCCATCATAGTATAGATAAAAGTCTATAGTTCCTTTTAGATATCTCATCACATGCTTTGCAACTATTAGGTGAACACGTCTAGGTTGAACTAGGTACTGACTCAAGGTGTTCACAGCAAAACAAATGTCTGGTCTGGTATTTGTTAGATACATTAACAACCCAATAATATGTCTATATTGAGTCACATCCACTAACTCTGACGAGTCATCAGCTAACAACTTTAAGTTGGAATCCATGGGTGTGGCCATGGCATTGCATTCCAACATATCGAATCTTTTCAATATCTCTACTGCATACTTTCCCTATTTGAGAAATATTCCTTCTGAACTTTTCCACACTTCCAGACCTAGGAAATAATGCATTAACCCAAGGTCTTTTATCTAAAACTCTTCAGCAAGCTTCTTCTTGCATTCTACAATCTTTTTCTCATTCCCTGTCAGGAATAGATCATCCACATATAGTAATACTATGACATGTTCATCTTCTATAACATTGAAGTGAAGGTTAGGATTGGCTTTCATCAGGAAACTATCTATCCTTCCATACCAATCTCTGAGAGCTTGCTTCAGGCCATAGAGGGCCTTCTTCAACTTGCATACGTGAGTCCATCTGTCTTCAACTTCAAATCCTTGTTTCTATTCAATGTAAAACTATTCCTCAATCATACCATTAAGGAAGGCTTATCTTTACTTCATCATGGAAGAAACTACCATGATAGTTTTGAAGGAAGTGTACCTTGCTTCCTGGAGTAAGTGCCTCTTAAGAATTAATTTCCTCTTTCTTATAGAAACCTCTAGCCACAAGTCTTTCCTTACTTCTATCAGTAACATATTTTATCTTGCAAATCCATTTGGAAGATACCACATTCTTGCTTTATGGTTTGAGTACTATATCACAAACATCATTCTAGTATTATTTCATCATAACATCTTCCATGAGTTCGTCTTGTCAGGTCATCAACATATCCTAGTCTTCTGCATTCCACCTTGAAGGTTGGAACCCACTTTACTCTCGGTAAAGTCTTGATCCATCAGGAAGTTGTCCATCATATCGTACCATGTCAATCTCAGATATATTCTGTAGTCACTCCCCATGAAGTGGAGTATCATCTTCCCTCTTCATTCTATATAGGTGGTTCTATGCTTGATATATACTTCTAGTAGGTCTGGTCAATAGAGTATGTCATGTCAAAGTCTATTCTTTCTGAGGAAAATCAGGAACCTTACTTTGTACACTTGTTCTTGTAGATCCATATGGAAGATACTACGTACTTCCCTTTATGTCTCGAAACCATATCGTATACATCATTCCCCGTGATCAACTGTTACTCTTTGATCATAAATTATTTCATAGCTGGAAAGGTTAGCGTTAATGATTTCACCTAACTATGTTAAACAACTAGAGTGTGTTCAAGGCCTCTTAATTTGGTTTGGAAGTCTCACCATTTTTATTCATCTTGAGTTATATCTCGTACGCATGGTGGTCTTCATCCTTCGAGGTGGATCTATCGCTCTCTAAAGCTCTTCCTTTCATCATGGTGTTTCTGACCCTAGGAGCTTCAAATTCATGTTTATTGGAGTGAATCTTGAATTGTCATCACTTGTTCTTTGGAACAAGTCTCATCCTTCTTTTATTGTAGGAGGTTGTACATGACCTTTCCTACAATTAAAATGCACCAGTTGCATGGTTATAACTATTTTATAAAACATATGCATAACGACAAATTCTTATGCATCATGCAACTGTTTTTCCAATACAACATTCATCCATATCTCATGGAAACTTTCTAGATGCCTTCCATCTCTACCATGACATCATTGATATTGTGCACTAATCCAATATGTCAGCAAAGAAGTTTCATTCTAGATAAGTAGCAATGGAGAGGTGTATAGCACCATGAGCTACTTACTCATCACATGCATACTGTCATTAATGCAAACATTCTATCATGCATAACACATCAACTGAATACAAAACAATATCATGAATTGACAATTGAATACTTATCTTTTATTTGTTTTGTGGGCAGACTCCTTCTTGATCATTCTGCTTCATCATCTTCTTCATTCATGAAATCATCATTTCTTATCCAAATAATAAGATGGATAAGAGGTTCTTCAATAATTGAGTTCTTCATATTCCTCATCTCTTTTAGGGATCCTCTTTGAATCGTGCATGCTTGATATTTAGTTTCTCACATCTTCTCTTCTCTTATTATGAGTCAAGTTTCTTCATGTGTAAAGCTTTAGCCTCATTTTCCTTTGGAACTTGAACCTCTTTACTTATGTAGGTGTCCAATTCATTTTCTTCAAGAGAGAGTGAGATCCAATACTTCCATGTTTGGAAGTTTTCAACTTCACCAAGCTTATCATCAATCTAAGGTGATAGATCACTTTGAAATGAGAACCTCAATTGAAAATAGCAAAAGATTAGATCTTACCGATTTGAGGCGTCTGTCCTGGTTCCGGAGCTGGCTGATCTAGGGTTTGACAGAGAAACCCTAATTTTCAAAAATTGGAATATTTCAGACCTAATTGGATATAAATATAGATCTCTTCAAGGTGAGTTGTCCAATGTACTCCTTTTCTGAACACAGTGGAGGGAAGCTCCTGGAACAGGAAGCCCTAGTTTACCAATTTCTTCTATAGAAATTCCCAATAATGTTTCTACAATATATCCGAAATTAATGCTCTTCTATGTCTAAAACTTCCTAGTGAGGTAGCCTCGCCTGTCCCTATTTCAACACCACATGTTTCATCAGAATTAGTGTCACCAATTGGGCCTTATAATCATTTTCCCAAGGTGACCTGTTACAGGACTGTTCAGAACAACGAAGTTGTACAGACTTCCACGTGTCACTGTTTCATCTTCTGGGTCTGAAACTAGGACCATACAAAGTAAAGTTTGTGCCCTTTGTACAACATCTATAGAAATTTCATTTGGACCTTTGTATCCCAAGATATAGAAATTCTCCTTAGGTGTCCTGTTTAGGGATGAATCCTGGAAGAGGCTTGAACCCTAACTTGGAGGGATCATACCTCCCATAATATAGTGAATATGAGGCTGAATGTTTGACACAGTGGAAATAAGGAGTTTATATTCTAGATGTGAAATTTTTAGCTCCTGCTCCTTCTCCAATATCGAGATATAGAGAATGTACCAAAACTTATCAGTTTTAGTATTTAGGGTTTTCCAGCTTGGGGTCAAACTAGGGTTTGACTTTTCTAGAGTTTCACCCAACCAAAAATATTGAACCAGGTCTCTAAACTTCGATTTTGATGAGGAGAGAAATCCTATCCTGGACTCACTCAAAAATTCATCTTCTGTAAGAATCCCTAATTTCCCGCACCAAACTAAAAATGCTCGGAATCGAATTCCTCTTCGACAGAAAGATGCGCCCTTCAATGGAGAGTCAGCCTAGCATATTTTGCTGATGGATTGTGGAGAGAGACCCAAAAAGTAAGAATCCATAGCTTCTGTATTTGCACAATGTCTTCTTTCAGGGTGGCTCTGATACCATGTTGAAATTTTTAATGTTTATATCAGATCTTAAAACATTTATCATCATAACAGCATAACCATAAGCCAAAAGATCACTGAAAGATAGACAAGCACAACCATGCAAAAAAAAAACAAAGATTTATCCTGGGAAACCCCTAAAGGGAAAAACCCAACAAAATCTTCCTCATTATAGATTCCCCTTAAAGATAATGGTTAAACCCAAAAGACTGATCCTCCTTCTTATGCAGCCATATCTCTTTCTCTCTCTCTCTCTCATGCGCTACACAAGTGAGTGTGTGTTACAAATGAGGAGTGCCACACCTATATTTATATTTGTTCGTTCACTTAATAATTAACTCAGTCATGTAGGCTCGGGAAACCACAACTGGGGTGCTAATGACCCACCTTACAATTTGAGGGGACTTCCTCATGACTCTTATTAGTTCTTCCGATTAGAAGCATCGAAGTATAAAGAAATACAATTGGTTCTTCCGGTAGGACCATCGGGGACCACAAAATATACATATAGAATATTCTTTGAAGTTACAATATTTCAACAATGTCAGCCATTTTTACAGTGCTGAAAGGAAAATAATTTCAACCAGGTAGAACAACAAAAAAATATTTCCTCAGCTCCTTCACTGACCAACAAGAAAATAGATCGGTGCACTTTACTTTATCCTTCACGGTAATGGTAGAAAAATGGTGTAAGAGAGGGCTCACCATCGCTCTTTTGTGCTGAATGATAGGCGTCATCGACGCTTTGCATTTGCTAGTGGAGGCAGTGTCAGCACACCAGTTTCTATGGGAGAAGCACCGGCATGAGAATAGAACCCGTAATAATAGCCTCCAATGAAATAATATCCTCCAATGTAAAAAGAAATAATATCATCCAACGAAAGAAAAAAAATAATAGCCTCCTCAATATTTTATTTTCACGAGACTGTAAAAAAGAGAAATTACACGATGGAACAATACGCAGTGCAAACTTTTTCCTCAGGCTTTAGCAATTTCACTTCTCCTTCGGGTAGTGATGTCCAGCAACCAGCGATCAACAATTTCTCCACGTGAGGGAAAACAAAAAAAAATTACCATCACTTTTGAAATGATTCAAGAAAAAAATGGATGAAAATGGTATCTGGAATCCACTCACACTCATCACTCGGGCTTTTAAATTTCATCTTGTCCATAGATAGTGGTCATATGGCACACTCTTCAATCAATTTCTAGTTCCCTCACACAACCCACAACTTGGATCTAATACCAAATTAAAGAAACCAAGGAGGAAACCAACAGAGCACAAAGGTTCTCTCACACAGACAAGAGGAGAAACACTCAACTCAATTGTATTCAGAAATAAAGGTTACATATATAGAAAACCGGTGAGCTCAACTAGATCCAATAAATGTGGATCAGATCCACCAACATAGTAGTTTTTTGAACAATAAACCTAGATATAGAAAACATATGAATATATTTCTACATTATATCTAACAGTGTCTAGAATATTATCTCACCTTGAAAAGGGGAGGATAATTTTTTAAAATGCTTCTCCAACAAACATCATTTATTTAGACTGCATGTTGAATATATGCTTTCCTTCCTCATAGCTATTGCTAAAATTTGTTCATGCAATCATATCTGCACTAAGATTTTGAAACTATTCCAACACCTTAATCTCATTGATTCCTGATTCGATCGAAATTTTCCATTTGTCTAACATATTTGTTGAACTTTCATCCATCCCTGGAATCAAGGCATGTGATCATGTATCATGAATTAGTATGGCTGGATTTATTCTATAGATACAACTTGCAACTAAAAAGCACCACAAAGAGCTCAATTGGAATTATAATTACTCATAGGTGTTCCATGTAAAAGGTGGTATTTAGGATTACTCTATTCAAATACCGTTTCTTTCCCTTCAAATTCAAGATCCCGTTGCCTTCCAACTTCCTAACGATAGTATGAGCGTCTGCCTTTTCATAATCATCAAATTTGACACACAAAATCTCTCTCACCAATTTCTCGGAATGGTCATCGTCACAACCGTAGACTTAGTTACTGTGAGAAATCTTAAAATTTTATTTCCCTTCTAAAAACTAGAACTTTTAAGTGGCGAAATAAAGCAGATAAAAACTATAACTTTTAAGCGATGAAATAAATATAGATTCTTTGTGTCTTTTACGAGACTGTAAATGTAAACAAACTTCACTCAGGTAAATATGGAGACAATGCACGTCTAAATACAAATTTTCATTAAACCATAAACTATGGATTTATATTTCTTATGGAAACATAAAAAATAACTATAGAACTATAGCGGTAAATATAAAATTGGAAATTTACCGGGATGTTTCACCTTTTACAGAGCTTTGTCTCTCAACACTTTCACAAAACACAGAAGCTTAAGCTTCAAACTCTTCAAAGATTTGTTCCTTCTTCTTTTCAGTATTTCTCTTCTTCTCTCTGTATTTTTGTATGTCTATATGTGTAATTACAATCTACTTATTCTTATAGAAAACTTCTACCTACTTACATTAAATACTGTTATAATAACTATCTACCTAAAAAGTTAGCTTTAGAAATTTAATTCGCCTCCTTTATATATGAGAAATGTGACTGTTTGAAAGAAACTAACCTATTATAGACTCTCATAAAGTCGACTAATTTGTTATGTGGATCAACAAGTAATTAATATTTCCAACACTCCCCCTTAATTATGAGCAGATATGGATTTTAAAAGAAAAATATTACAAAAATTTTCAGAGCTAAAACTTGCTCTGTTCATGATAGAATTCACTGAGAAGAAATTTCCATTCCTAGATAAATTCATAGATACCAGAATGTATCATTTACCAATGGTTTTGTAAATATGCATGCTAGCTGATATTGAGGCCTGCAAAATTCTAAACAAATCTCTTTGTTTTTCACCAATTCTCTTATGAAATGATACCTTATGTCGATGTGTTTGGTTCTCTTGTGAAACACATGATTCTTTAATAATGCAATGGTTGAATTCTTGTCACAGAAAATGGTTTTTCGTTCTTGTTGGTTCTACGAAAGGTATTTTAACAGTTTTCGATCCAAACAATTTGACATGTGTTACTTGTACTTGCGACATACCCTGCTTCTGTTGAAGACATAATTACTATGGGTTGTTTCTTTGAGTCCCATGACACAACACCTGTACCAAAATGAAATGTTTACCCAAATGGGGTTTTCCTATCATCTGTGTTGCCTCTATTGTCACTATCAGTGTATCTAATGAGTTTAATTTTTTTTGAGATTGAATACATAATGCCAAGATCCCTTTTTCCGCTTACATACCTCATAATTCTTTTACCTTCTTTCCAATGAGTCTTTTGGTAAATCCACTATTCTTGAGATCGGACTTACTCCATACATGATGCCTAGTCTTGTCGTTGTTAAATACCTAAGGCTTCTAGCAAGCCCTTTAAATAGATTAGGATCTACAGTTGATCCATCATCACCATTTCTCAATTTTAAACATGTTATTACTGGTGTTGGGGTTGTCTTGCAATTAGGCATATTGAATATTTTTAAAGCTGCACTTGCATACTTTGACTGTGATATAAAAATACCACTTTCAGATTGTTGGACTTCAATTCCCAAAAAAAACTTCATCAGCCCTAAATCAGTCATTTCATATTCACTTTCCATGACTTTTCTAAATTATTTTATGCCAAAATCACTAGTAAATATTAAATCATCTACATACAGGAAGAAAATTAACCTGTTACCTTTCTCATTCACTTTGGTGTACAACGTCATCTCACTTTCACTTCTCTAAAATCCATTCTCGGTGAGTTAGGAATATTTGTGACTGTACCAAGCTCTTGAAGCTTGCTTCAAACCATAGAAAACATTTTTTATCCTGTACATTCTGTGCTCTTGTCCTAAAAATTCATAGCCTTCTGGTTGTTCCACATGTACATCTTCATTCAAATGCCCATTCAAAAATGTTGATTTAACATCCATTTTATAAACATGCCATTTTTTTTATGGAGCAATGGTCAAAATTGTTCTGGTCGTATTAATATGTGCGATTGGTATGAAGGTTTCATTAAAGTATATTTCGGGCTATTGTGTGAAACCTCTTGTAACCATTCTTTCATTCTGATTTTGTACATTCCCATCAACATCTTGCTTAGTTTTGTAAATCCATTTGACACTAATTACATCCTTATATTTTGGTACATCAACCCGTTCTCATGTTTGATTCTTCTCAATGCATTCTATTTCTTCGTCCATGGCTTGTGCCCATACTTTATGTTCGACAGCTTCCTAAAATGTTAGCAGATCATTTATTTGAGAAAATAATGCAAAGAGAGAGAATGAATTCGATGTACAAACTTCATATATTTCACACTGACTTCTTTTCTTCACTGGATTTGTCGATGTCGACCTCGATGTCCTGCTTGATGGAGTCTGTTGTCCTCTTGGTGTGCTTGTTGACGTAGCTTGAGCTACGACTTATGTCGACACTCTTTGTGCTGAACCATGTCGTGATGTCATGGGAGTCAACAGTGTTGCAACCGATTTACCTACATGTGGTGTTTGAACCACTTCCTATGTCATGTCATCATGACCGACATTCAACATAATCGTGGAATTATTCTCGACAGTTCCATCTCATGCTTCATTCTCGACGAATTGAACGTCGTGACTGATGATTACATTCCTTGTGATGGGATCATACAACTTGTATGCTTTTGTGTCTTAAGAATAGACAACAAAAATACATTTATGTCCCTTCTTGTCTAACTTATTTCTTATCTCATCTAAAACATCAGCATATGCGACACAACAAAAAAAAATTAAATTAGAAATGTTGTGATTCATACCTATCAATGCTTCTTGAGGAACTTGTTTCTCATGCTCTTTGTCATACACTAGTTCATAATATATACATTAGTTGCGACTTCTTCAACCCAATATTCATGTGGCAAATGCTTGGCTTCCATCATGTTGCATGCCATATCCATAATAGTTATGTTCTTTCTCTATGTGACGGCGTTGTCCTAAGGTGTATATTGCGTAGTGAATTGCTTATGTATGCCTTGGCTTTTGCAGAAATGTAGAATTTCATTTGAAACATATTCACCTCCTTTGTTCGTCCTTAGGATTTTGATGTGGTGTCCACTCTGATTCTCCACGAGTTCCTTGAACTGCTGAAAACAACTAAATGCATCATATTTATGTTTTAGAAAATATACCCATGTTTTTCTTGAGTATTCATAAATAAAAGTAATAAATTAATTGCATCCTCCTATGGATGATTTCTGCATTGGACCACAAATATCAGAGTGCACAATCTCAAGTGGTGTGTGTGCTCTATATTACTTTCTAACTAGAAAATTCACTCTTTGTTGCTTGACAAGAATGCATCCTTCACAAACTCTCTCTGGTTTTTCAATCAATGGAAATCCTTTCACCATATTATTTATGTGCAGTAAAAATTCAGATGTCCAAATTTGAAGTGCCACAGCCACGAATAATCATGAACTTCTATTTGAAACGTTGCTTGAATTTCATCATTGTCATTTTCTTTCCTGTTGCATTGTATGACTGCTTCTTCACTTCCTGCCTTGAACACAGATATTGTATTTGTCTTTCCTTTCATATGTAGAACTATCATCAATGGTCACAAGTGATTGCTTGTCATTGGTACTTTTTCTATCGTTGGTTTCTGGACATATGTCTTTACTCACACAGTGATTTCCTCCATGTAGACTCTATAACCTTTATGTATCGGTTGTCCAATACTCATAAAATTATGTTTCATACCTTCAACATGATAAACATCATGCATAAACTTTCTCTCCCCCTATTTTGTTAGAATACCAACAATACATTTTCCCAAAACAATGACTTGGACATTATTTCCAAGTGTAACATCAGTTTGAATAGAATTATCTAGACTAGAAAACAAATTTAAATTACCAGTCATATGATTGTTGCATCCTGAATATAAATACCATATGTCGTATGGACTTTCTTGGACGGTATTGCATTCAATTGGGGATGTGCATGCCATCCAGATTGCACTCGACAAAGTGCTAGTGATCGTTGACTGGTTTTGGATTTAATTTCCTTGATCATACTGCTTCTTCCTACATTCATATGCATAATGACCAAATTTCTTACAATAATGACATTGAATTTTTTATTTATCAAACATGTGACCACTTGGCTGACTTGGGTTCTGATCCTGTCCTCTACCAATGATGTTCATGGGAATGTTGATGCATCCTCCTCTTGGGAATTTTCTTCACCTACCTCTAGAATTTTTTCTCCCCCTTCCTCTTTCATGACTTATGAATGACTCTGTTGCGAATTCACCTTCCAATGATGTATTTGATCTATTAATTATTTGTTCATGATTGATGAGTGAAGATTGCAACTCATCAATGGTAAACACTGACATGTCTTTGTTTTCTTCCAAGGTCACAACCAAGGATTCAAATCTTGGGGGAAGACTTCTGGAAATTTTTTCAACAACCCTTTGTTCATCTATTTTTCTCCATGAGATTTTAGTTGATTTATCAAACCAACAACTCTAGCGTAGAATGAGTCCACTAACACTGTGTCTTTCATTGATAGAGATTCAAAATCTCTTCTCAGAATCTGCAACTTGAAGGTCTTTACCTTGTCCAAGTATTGATATGCGGTCTCCAATGTGTCCCATGCCTGCTTAGTGGTAATTGTCGTTTCTACTCTTGGGAGTATGCTTTCATGCATGGCTTGGTGTATGTAGAACATATTTTTTCCATATTTCTTCCTATTTTCCCTCACAACATCTTTCTCAGCATGTGTGAGATTGTTATATGTTGTTTGATCTACTGGTTTTGCATAACCATTATGAACTATAGATTCCCAAACATCTTGACCTTTGAACAAGGCCTTCATTGTTAGAGACCAATACTCATAATTATTTCTTGTAAAAATTGGAGTTTGTAAACTCTACATGTGTGAACCAGATGTGGAAGGCATTTTTAATTTTTAACTTTCCTAAGGAAATTACTTTTTCCCCTTTAAGACAAGGTTTCTTTACTAAACCTGCTATGATACCAAATCTCAGGAATGGCCTGCCACAAAGTTACTTTCTACTTCAATGTAACAACTTTTAAAGTAACTTTATAAAAATATATTTCTTAGTCTAAAGACTTATGAAAAAACACTTTTCACAGCCTCACAATATCATATAACCAAATATTAAATAAGACTTGTGTGGAACACTTCTACTCACAAAAACTAGAACTTTTAAGTGGTGAAATAAATATGGATTTTTTGTGTCTTTCACGAGACGATAAATGTAAACAACATTCATTCAGGTAAATCTCTAGAAGATGTGCACTATAGATTTATATTCCTTGTGGCGACATAACAAATAACTATATCCGTAAATACAAACTTGGAAATTTACCAAGATGTTTCACTTTTGAATCTCTCAACACTTTCACAAAACACAGAAGCTTGAGCTTCGAACTCTTCATAAGGTTATTCCTTCTTCTTCTCTTCACTTCCCTTCTTCTCTCTGTATTTCTGTATGTCTATATTTGTAAATACAATCTACTTATTCTTATAGAAAACTTCTATCAACTTACATTAACCACTGTAATAACTATCTACCTAGAAACTTAGCTTCAGAAATTTAATTCACCTCCTTTATATATGAGAGAAGTGAACTCTTCAACTTTCCAGACTGAAAGAAATGACCTGCTACATAGTCTAAGAGATTCGACTTACTGTAATAACTATCTACCTAGAAACTTAGCATCAGAAAATTAATTCACCTCCTTTATATATGAGAGAAGTGAACTCTTCAACTTACCAGACTGAAAGAAATGACATGCTACATAGTCTAAGAGATTCGACTTATTTTCTATGTGAAATAGCTAATAATTAATATTTCCAACACAATTCAAGGTCTAACAGAAATGACCTACACTCTCTCAGAGCTAGTAATTGATATTTCCACCACAATTCAAGGGTTGTAGTATTTATTCTTGCAGTGGAGCCAAAGCATAGCAAGAACATGCGGCCTATAAATCAAACCATCTAATTATTGAAGGAAACAACTCCTTGTAAGTGTCTATTAAATTTTATAGCATTCAAAATAGCATAAATTGAAGAGGCTAAGGAAATTACTTACCATAGGTTTTGTCCACTCATGATGGAATGAGAAAACTCTACGAACAATATCATGAGAAAAATCCATTGTAGTATAACTTGCCTATTGCATCAACTTCATCATTTCTTTTACGTTTCTCCAAAATTAAATGAGAATAAGACAAGTGTAGTGTCCATATTGATTATATGGGCATCATCCAAAATTAATAATAAATAATTAAAAAAAAACAAAAAATAGCTTAATTAACATGTGATAAGTACACTTAGTTATAGTTGTAAACGTAAAAATTAATCTTCAACTATTCAATTATTAGATACAACTACTAGCTTAACTCCACAATTTTTAGATGGAGGGTGTGTGCAAGCTGATGAGGGTCTCTTTTGACCAGTTAGATGCAATAGAAAACTGAAAAAACAGGCATCCATCAACTTGCATGGATATTTTGAGACACTTACATAATGAATCTTGTGATGAGTAAAAAACAAGAAATGTAGGAAATTGAATGACGTTTCCAAATATATAATTTTTTTCTATTGAAAATGTTGTTAACTATCTAAAGTTAGATATTTTTTAACGGGCACTATTTATTTTTGGGACAAATTATAAGGTATATGTTTTTGTGGGTGCAGCCTCTGAGTGACTAAATGATAGAATAAACTTACGAAAACCGGTATAAATATAGAAAACATACAGTACTAGTGCACGACTATTTTTCCTTTAATAAAAATATTTGTTTAAAGTTTTATTTAATTATCTAAGATATCAAACCTCGAAAATGGTACGTCAATTGTGGGTGCAGCGTTTGAATGTCTTAATGAAATTATTTGGAAATGGTTTTTTTATAGCATGTAGGGGTCGATGTTCTTTAGTGCACCATACAATGTTTTTTTTAAATGGTTGAGAAATGAAATATATATGTACAAAACACTAATAGTGTGTCTTTTGAGTTGAGGAGTGATGACAAAAGACAAATAAGAAAAATATAGACAAAATTATGTATTCTTGTTAAAATTTACATATTTGGAATCTGTAGAAAAAGACCATATCTATTTCCAAAATCTCATAAAAAATGGAGGTGTGTAGCATACTCAGACAAACATCTAAACACGAGCATATTGAAAATTTGGATATAATGTTGAATTAAGCATGGTTTATCATACTCCAAGGCAGAGGCATGTTGAATCCGAAGAAAAGTCTGAAGCAAACACATAGGCATAATAATTCCATGTAAGCATGGGTGAAGGCTCAGCCTTATCATTTGGAGGGAATACATTTTTGAATTTAAACAAAATGGGATCGCATTTTATTGAAGCAAAATGGGAGTTCTTTTTAGTGAAGCAAAACGGGAGCACATTTTAGTGAAGCACAATGCGTTCATTTTTAAATACTAGAATGAGTTCTTATTTTGTCAATTATACCAATACTTTTATTATTTAATGTACCCCCCACTCCCCTCTTCCCCCTAACTCTTACTAACCCATCCTCCTCCTCTCCCTATCTCTAAGACCCCCTCATCCTCTCCCTACCTTTAACCCCCCTTCTCTCTCTTCCTAACACCCAACCGCCCCATTCATTCCCTCTCTCTCTCTCTCTCTCACACCTATGTCCCCCCTTACCACTAACACCTATATTTCCCATCCCCCTACCCCTAAACCCATAACCCTTTATCTCTACCTATAACTCTTAAACACCCCCTATTGTTCTATCTCTATTCACTTAGCCCCCCCCCACCCTACTGAAACCCCTAAACCCCCCTCTCTCTCTCTCACACACACACACACACGCATCCCCCTAACACCTCTCTCTCACTCCTAACACCTGAAACCTATCTCTCCACTCTTTCTTGCTCCCCAACTCATCCAACTAGACTTATCCCCCACCCCTATCTATTCCCCAATCCTCTCTCTCTCACACATAGACATCCAAATCACACATCCAAAGGTAACCCCCTATGAATAAAATCCCCCCTCCTCCCCCCAATTCTTACTAATCCCCCATCCTCCTCTCCCTACCTCTAACTCCCCTCCTCCTCCTATCTCTCTCCCCCCCTCCTCTCCATTACTAAAACCTTCTCCACTCTCTCTTACTCTCCAACCCCTGACACCTAACAAGCCCCTTCCCAACCCCTAACACCCACCCACACACACAAATCCATTGGTCTCCCTCCACCTCCTCTAACCCCCCTCCTCCTCTTACCTCTAAACCCCTCCTCTGCCCCTAACTCTAACCCCACCTAATCCCTTCAATCCCCTGACAACCCACCACTCTCTTTTCCTATCTCTCACTCTCTCCACCCTATGTCTCCCACTACCACTAACACCCCCACTCCTCCACTATCTCTCACTCCCCAACACACCCAAATACACCTAAAACCCTCCCCCATATATATGTATTCCCCAACCCTCTCTCTATCTCTCTTTCTCTCACACCCAAACACACATCCATTT
>LPNX011213194.1:644-11184 GCA_001517045.1 Pseudotsuga menziesii | reverse complement strand
CGTTTTGAGGGCTTCTATCTAGCACATGAGTAAAAAATCAGGTTTTCATCGCCAAATTTGGCCAAAAAGTGTTACCCATCTTCATGGAATCACCCACCTGGAAAACGCGCTTCCTTCTAAGTGCCATGAGCATGTGCGTCCTCTAAGCACTATCATGCGTTCTATTGGAGCACTCCTTCAACTGGAACACACTATGATAGGCACTTTGTTGAGCTTCTCTGAGCATACTTTTGCAGGCTCTAACTATTCTTGTCGATCATGTCCTCTGAGCGCGATGTTCGGCATCCTCTGGTTGCACTTTTGCATAGGTGCTCCATTCTTTTTTCTGCTACTTAGCGCTTCAACGAGAACTCTACCCTGAGACCTCCCTTCGTGTGTGCTCTGATATGATATAGGCACACGTCTTCTAGGTGACACGCTACCGTCGCTCCCCAGCAAAATTTTGTGTGGGAGCTTGACTTTGCTTAGTGTGGTAACTCTTAGCATTGTGATGGGCACTCCTATGGGAACCTTGCCCTAAGCGTACCTTCCAGGAGTTCATTCTCTACGATGTGCTTTGTGCCAGATGTGCTTCTGTCGGGTGCTATATCCAAGAGCTCACTTCCTTGGAGGCGTTCCACCAGACACTCTCCTTTGCTATCCATCGGGTCACTTTCACGTTTTTGCCGAAAAACAGTAAGTCTCCCAAAATGCAGTAACCCTAAGATGCTGCAAACTCCTCAGCTAACCAGGACTTTCGGCTGCAAAGTCACTCTTATACCACCTGTCACAGCCACAATAATGTGGCTACCTTTTTTTAGCAGTCTTATTGGGTGTGTGGCACCATTTTCTAGCGTTCTGAGGGTAGTACCAACTCAGACACACTCCAACGAACTACGCCTAACCTTTGAAAACCTTTCTTTAACACTTGAATCATTTTCACATTTACTTATTAACTGTTTACCCACATACTTATCCAATTATCATTACACAGTGCAATCAAGTGAAACACAACACAATGTAAAGGTGGGGTTTCCAAACGGGACAACCCCATTAACTTGTATTATATAAATAGTTCAAGAATGGAGTTGCCACAAACCGACAGATTCCTGGTGTGCACCCAAAAAAGCTACCACACCGTTGTTACAGAAATACACCAAGGATAAGCTAACCCCTCCACAGGCATCTAGATTTGTTGAAGTTCGCTACTCCATGTAGCTATCATCAACTGTTGTCTAGATTGAACTCTTCTAGGAGGATCAATTTTCCATACCAGCGCTTCTCTCCATAACATCTATGTTTTCTAAAAAAGGCTGCGATAAAGACCTTCATTACGACTCACTCAGAAAGGCTCCCTAGCTCGTCTTCCAAATGACTTGTCACTTTCTCTTATCAAACTTCTCTTGGATTGGTTTCCTTCATCAAGTGAGTGTTGTGCATTTTATAGTGTTAAGTGAGAGGGTGCTTCTCCTAGGTGGGCGCACTAACTTCGTTAGTGCGCACGCCAACTTCCTCAACCGACGTGAATCTCCTCGCCAAGGTCCACTTCTTTCCACATCCACGCACACTTTACTTCATTTGTTGGTGACATCGTCGTTGGGCATCAGACACTCCTCTGCAGGCGTCTTCCATCAATGCACTCCAAGTATGGGCATCATCATGTAGGGGTGTACCTTTCGATGAGCGCTCAGTCTAACAAACCCCTTTAACCGAGTGCTCCCATAAGCGCATCTCTCGGGAGACCAAGGTGATTTCCTGGCACACTCCTAGGGACGTGCCTTTGCCATGTGGTGTCATTCCTCTGTCTCCCTCAAGTTCTTCTTGTTCCATCAATAGACACATCCACTCAAGTGCAGCCAATCGACGAAGTGCCAAGGTGTCGCCCACTTGGGCTTGTCCATGTGGGCAGCCAAACCAACCTCTTGAGCATGAATAAGGTGCCACTAGGCTCATGGCTATAACACATTGCATATACAGCAGCCATCATGTGGTAGTGCTCAAAACCTTTGCACCACTGATTTTCCAAAGCACGGTTGACATCTAGATACATGTCAAAATAAAATAATCATGTATCAAAATAACCCATTTCTTAATAGCATTGCACTAGATGAATTGAATGTATCCCTGTACATAATGTAGAAACTTTATAGACCTATCACAACTTGGACCAATTGCAAACTTGTTCAAAGCAAATCGATTGGTTGGAATAGCTGGGGGTGACATTGAAAATATCAAAATAACAAAAAATTCTTAAAAACCCCTATTTTTCTAACTATTGAAACATTCACTTTCACTAATCTATGAAGTCCATAGCTCCGAGAATAATTCATTATAAACTAAAAAATTAAGAAGGATGCAAATAATCTAGGAAATCGATGCTTTTGAAATAAACTGTTGCTCTCTTGTTAACATTGGTATTTCTAACATCAAAATACTTTAATGTTTATTGATTGTTCAATTTTAATGTCGAGCAGCAAAAAAATTTAGCATTTGAATGTGGATTTGCTTTCTGGGGTGATCTTGAATCGATCAGGGGTTGCGTTAAATTTTGATTTGATTTAATTAGTATAATATGCTCTCTCACACTAATATGAATAATAGGTTCATCGATGTTCATCATGGAAAACTAAGGTCGTCAAATCCTAAAGTTCTATGGATCAACGTTCAAATCCAAATCATAAAACTTGAGTGGAAAACAATAGGCAGCATCACAAAGAGCTTAATCATTATTATTTTGAATTGTAGACCATACAGATCACTATTATTCATATAAATTTTAATCTTTTTGTTTTTTTTAAGACAAACAAAATATAAACTTTGCACAAAATATAATTTTCATTTACAATTTTTAGATATAGTTAATTACTTTGATGGGCATTTTTATTTTAGAATTCAGGGTGATTAAGATTTATGCTTTTGGAGGATTCCACAAAGAAAAATATGATTGTGGATTGAGTAAAGACAAAATATTAGTTGTTGATGCTTGTTGGTGATGAATTGATAACCAATCATTCATGGCATATAACTAGAAGAAGGCCAAAAATTACAAAAGAATATAAAAATTAAATTATGTTGATAATAATTAATATAATTTCATGGTACTTAACTTACATTCTATAAATATTCATCAACCAAAAATTAAATATCTAAAATACATAATGTTAAACTCTATAGCTAGACAAAATAAGCCAATCCCCTTACAATTCAGGCAAAGCCGCCACTGATAAAAATCTAAATATGTGTCAACAATAAGAATATTAGGATTAAGATAACCATCCAAACAAATGCCAACTATTATCAACACCACCAAATAACCACAGATTTTCAAAAAGCTATCTAGGATTACATGAAGACTAAGTGAAGAGGTCTACACATCCTGTTAGCAAGCTCAAGCTTGCAGAAGTTGTGAGAAAGCAAAGCCTACCATCCATCACCCCAATCTCTGGCTTAGAAAGGGAGTCAGCTTCAATGTTCAATTCTCTAAAAATATGGTTGAAAGGTAAGAAGATAAAATATTTCATCAAACTCCTAGTGTTCTTTAACCAATGCTGAAGCTCCAAGGATGTCACACATGCATCCCCATTGCCTAGTTTATGATGACTTGAGAGTCAACCATTTTTTTAAAAACATGAGAAGACACCACAACGCCACCACTTCAATATAGATGTTTATACCAAAACCAACCTTTCTCCATCCTTTAATCAAATCACCACAAGCTCCCTCTATAAAATAATGTAAAGAACCATAAACAATTCCACCTCTTTGATAATAGAGTAATAGTTACAACAATTCCACCTCAAGGTAATAGTTACAACAATTCCAGCCCTTTGATAAGAGGGCAAGAGTTACTTTATAAAAGAACCATCAACAACTCCACCTCTTTGATAATAGGGTAAGACTTACTTTATAAAAGAACCATAAACAATTCCACCTCTTTGATAATAGGGTATTAGGGTTATAGTTGACCTTATCTCGCAATTTACCGACGGTTGATTATGATATAATAAAGAATAATCATGAAGATATATTATTACTTTGACACTCTCTTCCAATGTTCCATTACCGGGAGAAAGTTCCAATGATAAAGATATATTATTTCTTTAATATCGACGCCTTCCATTTCGTGAAGTAAGTTCCAATAAAGTAAAGACATGGAGTGTATATTAGAATGCAACGACAATTTTATATGTAAAATGCAAACGTCACAATCTCGTAAATTTAAAATGCAAAGATCGAATTAAAAGAAAATGCGCGCATGTGCAGATCCAAATAAACAAATACAGAGAATTCACACATCCCCACGGACAAATACAGAGAATGCACACATCCATGGAGACATGTAAATAGAGAAGCTTCTTATGGGGTGAAACACTCCTCCGTTTTCAAAATCTGTCACCTCCTGCTCCCAAGGGAGTAACATTAAAAAAAACAAGATGATCTCCATGCCAAATAGAGTTTGTAGAAAAATACAAAGAATGCACGCATCCATGGGACAGATACAAAGAGAAGTTACCATAGAGTGAAACAGTGCTTTGTTTTTAACATCATCCCGTGCGGCTCCTCAGGAAGAACATTAAAAAACCCAAGATGATCAGGGATTCGAACTTCGAAGCATCCCCACAAAAAGTTTGAATTTCTTGTGATGGGTGATCCCAATACTGTCCTCTTTTGGATGACAACTACGGGGACAAAATGTTTTCTGCAAGGAGCCGTATGTTTCATTGTTCCTACTACTACACACTATCGGCCAAAAATATTGATTTCCCACTCTAAACCCTAGTTTTCCAGTTCTTGATATCTATAGGTTATGCTAATATAAAATCCAGTTTTAAGAGGACCCATTCGAGAATTTGTTTTTAATCTCTCGGGCATAACTTGAAAGGAAAGCAAGAGCTTCATGCCCAAGAAAGCAAAAGCCAAACACACTTGCACTTCCTTACAGCTTTAACTTCCGGAAGATGATTTGAGCTCCGTGTTGAGGATGAAGCATCATAAGAACAGTGGGTGCATGTCTGTAAGAAGGAGAAATCTGAAAGGAGAAGCGTTGCAAAATCATGGCTAAAGTCATCTTGACCTCCAACATAGCAAAATTCTGCCCGATGCACGTCCTGGGACCTACGCCGAATGGAATGAATGCAAGTGGATGTTTTGCAGCTTGTGCAACTCCACTAGAAAACCTTCGAGGATTGAATTCGTTCACATCGTCACCCCACAAGGTTTGATCATGGTGAATTGCCAAGATCGGTATCATTAACTCCATTCCCTGTGGAAGACTGAGCTTTCCAAGCGTCATGACTTTGTTAGTTTTTCTGATCAAAGCAACTACTGGGGGATATAGCCTCAGAGATTCTTTAACAATCATGTCGACCTGCAAAAATCGAAAAGAAAACAATGGACATCGATAACCAATTATAGAACAATAATATAATGGGTAAAACCATAATCTCAATTCAAGATTTGGACAATAATCAAATCCGTCATCACGGTGGCAAAATGATTTAAATCGGGAAGGTCACAATTCCCATGTCACAGACAATAAAATCCAGCATTATGAGACTCAGAGAGCTTCAAGGTTGATTGGGAATACACTGATTAGGTATTTTATCAGGTGGTAGTCCCAATTCAGAATTAAAGAGAGACAGATCTTACAATTCTAAGTCCGCTCACTGCGTTACTATCCGGAGTATTTTGCCCGCAGACCTCCAGAACTTCCTTTCGAGCTATTTCTTGCCAGTCTTGATGGATTGCTAGAAGAACAATGGTCCAAGTTAGCATATTCGAAGTTGTTTGCTTTCCAGCAAAGAAGAAGGTCTTGCATTCCTCCATTATGTCTTCCATTTTGAGAGCAGAATAACTATTCGTATTGCTCTTAGCGTTTATCATGAGTCCCAGCAGATCATGAATACCGACGCTTGATTTCTGTTCACGATTTTGAATTAGGTTGGTCATCGACCTTCGGATTTCTTTACTCAGTCTCCATTGATACAGATTCTTTTTCGTTGGCAAATACCTGAAACAGATTGTACAAAAAGTATATATAATATAAACATCAAGTGAAATAGCAATGTCCAGCAATGCCTCTTGTTTAAATTCCAGTTTTGATTATAAAAAAAATAAAATCAGTTTCTTTGATTATTCTCAAAACAACCTAATCTACACTTCCAAGAACTTAAAAAAAAAAAAATTCAAATATTCCATCATGTAGATAACACCAATGGAAATGACATCAATCATTTAGCTTTCACCAATCGAAATGACATAGAAATTGAAATAGATTTTAGGTTAAACGCAATGACGTAGAAATGGAAATAGATTTTAGGTTAAACGCAACATAAGAGAATGAATACGTGGGACAGAAAACACAGCAAAGTCTAGATTAGCAGTCAATGACGGATCGACAGGTAATGGAAATAAATTTTAGGTCGAGCGCGACATAACAGAATCCATACGTGGGACAGAAAACGCAGCAAAGACGGGATTAACAGCCAATCATGAATCCACTTAATTTTGTAAAGGTTTTCATCTAGGCTTAAGCAGTCTGGTTGAAGGGCGTGAATTTAATATGCAAATTTGAAAATAGCTTTGAAAGTTGTGTGACATGAATGCAAACAGTGGGAACTATTGGGAAGATCTATGAGTTGGGAATGGTAGAGAAACTGTTTATAACCTGAACACTTTCTAAATCGTCAATTAATTGATGACAAATTCTGTGCAATGAATACAAACCGTCGAAATTCTTGGAAAGATATAACACTTGGGAATGATAGAGAAACTATTTACAAACTGACCACATTCTAAATTGCCTCTTTGGAAATTGCTGTGTCTAGAGTATTGTCTCACCTTGAAAAGGGGAGGATAATTTTTTGAAAAGCTTCTGCAGCAAACATCATTTGTTCAGACTGCATGTTGAATATATACTTTCCTTCCTCATAGCTATTGCTAAAAGCTGTTCGAGCGATCATATCTGCACTCAGATTTTGAAACTGTTCCGACACCTCGATCTCATTGATTCCTGATTCGATCAAACTTTCCCATTTGTCTAACATATCTGTTGCACTTTCAACCATCCCTGGAATCAAGGCCTGTGATCATGTATCATGCATTAGTGTTGCTGGATTTATTCTATAGATAAATTGACAAACCTAAAAAAGAATCAAAAAGAGCTTAATTGGGATTATAATTACTCGTAGGTGATCAATGTAAAAAGCAGGATTTAAGATTCCTCTATGCAAAGCCCATTTCTTGCCCTTCAAATTCAAGAGCCCATCGCCTTCCAACTTCCTAACGATAGTATGGGCGTCCGTCTTTTCATAATCATCAAATTTGACAGACAAAATCTCTCTGACCAGTTCAAGGTCTGTAATATTTATTCTTGCAGTAGGGCCAAACCAGAGCAAGAACATTCGGCCTGTAAATCAAACCATCGAATTATTCAAGGAAACAACTGCTTGGAGGCATCTATTAAATTTTGAAACATTCAAAATAGTAGAATTTCAAAAGATTAAGGAAACTACTTACCATAGGTTTTTGTCCACTCATGATAGAAAGAGAGAGCTCTAGGAACAATATCATGAGAAAATTCCATTGTAGTATAACTTGCCTGCTGCATCAACTTCATCATCTCTTTTGCATTTCCCAGCAATAACTTATATGGAGGACCTCGGATTCCTTGTGATTCAAAATGCATTTCTATTTTCCGAGGCTTCCACCATATAAATCTTATTACTCTCATGACTATGACGACTGCAAACACAGCCGCAGAAGCTGCTGCAACCACAAACCTAGAAACGCCAATATCCGTTGTCATCACTCTGAGCAATGTGAGCATTCGTTAATCTTCTATTGCCAGATTATATAATTTCATAATCCCCAAGTTGGTACAATGGTTTCACGGAATGGGAAAGTGGTTTTCCAGCTGCAAGTCAATGTCGTAGCGAATATCTTAAACGGCCATGTCCACGGATTTACAAGCTTCCTCTCAAAGGGTTTCATTGGAGTGCTTATGTACAGCTCATTGGCATGTTCTTCCCCAAAATCATCTGGATTTGCACCTAAAAAAAAGAAAAGAAAGTGATACATGTCTATGTTTTTCTCGATACAGTCGAGCATGAGGTGTATGTCGAGTACATTGCGGTGATAATCACTAAGTTGGTAACTATCGTGACTCGTGAGTACATCAATGAGATTGGCCTCTTTGTCATAACCTTCCTATTTGTTTAGCTGGCCGGCACTAATCCCACAGTATTGGACTTCCTCTTGTCTAGCTGTCTGCATTTAAGATTATACATCTCCATCAATTATGCTGAATGCTTTTCCAATTCCGTCCAAACGTAGATACCAAGAGGCATTTCCCTGTGCCTAATTAGCATATAGACAAACAACAATGGCTATCAAAGTCGAGATTTAAATCTTCAATTATATTAATTTGGTACTACAATTATATGCATTTGCTTTACTATGCTACATTGGTAAGTGTTTAAATTTTACAATTTAAAGTGTATTAGGAATGATTCTTTAATAAATTGTAGTGTCTTAGAATATAGAAATGTATTTTCGAGATGTATTTTATAGTGATTTTTTTAAAATTATATATATATATATATATATATATATATATAACAATATGGATATAAATAATTAGTTGGTGACATTTAACTTATAAATTATCAATATTCATAAACAACAAATTAAATAGCTATATGTCATACATCTCAAAAATCTTAAATAAAAACAATTGTATACATACATTTAACTATAACTCTTCATACAATTCTAGCAAGTAGTATTACTTGTGAGTTTAGTTAATCATGCTTATGTAAATTACTTATATGATTTCGCTCTATATGTCAAGTTTCGCTAGTTATGGTAATGACAGACTTCTAACCACTCCCTACAGCCACACCCGAAGGTCGTGTTTTTAGAAATTCTTGCTTTGGTTTTTGTTATAATTTAATAGGGCCTTACTAACACAAGGGTTGGGAGACTATACCATAGTCTTGATCCCACCTTGCATTGTAATAAGGGTTTGTATGGCTACATGACTTACACTAGCGCAATGTAATAAGGTAATATTAACGAGGACCTTGGTTCTAAGGAGCGAAGAGTGTAAAGTTTGAACAATGGACATTTGATATGGCTTCATGTCATGGTTTGCAACATTAATATAATATATTGTTTGGTTTATATGGAAATGGTTTAATGTTATGTGATATGGGTTCTTATCAAATTTTTAATGGTTCGAGGCAATAATTAAAAAAAACCATCATCATTAGATCTGGCCGAAGAGTTTAGGGTGTGTGCAAGAAGTTGAGGGACCTTTTTGTGCACGTTAGATGCAATAGAAACCTGAAAAATCAGGCATCCCTCAACTTACTTGGATTTTTTTAGATACTTATGCAAAATATCTTGCATTGAGTAAAAAACATGAAATGTAGGAAATTGAATCACCTTTCCGAATATATAACTTTTATGTATCAAAAATTTGCATAGCTATGTCAAATTTCATTCTTCCTAACAGGCACTTTTTATTTTTCAGGGAAATTATAAGGTATATGTTTTTGTGGGTGCATCCTCTGAGGGCCTAAATGATCGAATCAAGCTACAAAAATTGACATCCATGTAGAGAACCCATAGCACTAGTGCGGCACTATTTTTCGAAAATTAAATTAGTAATTTTATAATATTTTTATAATTGTCTAAGTGAGAAAACCTAGAAAATGGTACGTGTTTTGTGGGTGCATCCTTTGAAGGTCTTAATGAAAAAATCATGAAATGGGGTTTTGATAGAACGTTGAGGTTAGTGTCTTCTTGTGCACCATACAATTTTTGTTTGAAGTGATCAAGAATTGAAAAATTTATAGAAGAAACACTAACAGTGTGTTTTTTGAGTTGAGGAGTAATGACAGAAGATAAATAAGAAAAAAATAGAAAAAATTATGTATTCTTGTTAAAATTTACATATTTAGAATCTGCAAAAAAAACCATATCTGTTTCCAAAATCTCATAAAAAATGGAGGTGTGCAGCACCATCAGACGAACCGTTAAACACGAGCATATTGAAAATATGGATATAATGCTGAATTTGCCATGGTTTATCATACTCCAAGGCACAGGCATGTTAATCCGAAGCAAAGTACAAAGAAGACACATAGGAATAGGAATTCCACGAAAGCATGGGTGGAGGCTCGGTCTTATCATTTGGAGGGAAAAAAAATTGAATTTAACAACACGCGCTCGCGATTTAAGACAACAAAACGCATGCGCGTTATAGAAACACAAAAACGCGCGCGCGTTATAGCCATACAAAGCACATGCACAATATGTAAACCAAAAAATAGTGCCAACATAAGGCTCATTAAAAAAAAGGCTCATTTTAGACAATATTTCCTCAAATAGTAGTGAAAAATTGCATTCGTATTGGATTCAATTAAAAAATTGTCTCCTTTAAACATAATAACATGAGATAGAATTTTCCTAAAAAAAATAGTGGCAAATCGCATATGTCCTAGCTTAAATTCAATAAAAATGTCACTAAAAACCACAATAAACATCAAAGGGGAGC
>LPNX011213177.1:227555-298333 GCA_001517045.1 Pseudotsuga menziesii | reverse complement strand
TATAATCCATGGTGGTGAAGAGTGGACATTTCCAAATCTGCTACTTGGCACATTCAGGAATGAAAAGAATGTTTTAAATACATTTATATCAGTCTACAATATTTGTTGATTTATTCCTTTTAGCTTGTCATGATGATTCTTGTTTTCCCATATTAATTTTCAACCCTAAGAAAACACTAACTTGTTTTCCCATACTAATTTTCAACCCTAAGGAAATCCCATAATAGAAAGAACCAAAAAAATACTATTCCACACAAATCAAAAGGCTCTTAAATTAACTATATCATGCCTTCCTCAATGATTTGATGAAACCAAGGGGATGGAAAAAGGGAAAGGAAACATCAAATATCACTCACATGAGGGAATAATTCTAAAGCTAACCAACTGTCTAAACCACAAAGGTCATCTTCTCGTGTTAATTGTAAGAGGGGCAAAAAAAAATCAGACACGATGAAAATTGACATAAAATGTTCAAATAAAAAATGGAGTACATCAAAATACCTAGTACTTGCTTCAAGACCCAAAGCATAAACCATAAGATTCATGATTGTCCATTATTTTCCTAGTATTACCTAACCCAATTTCCAGTGAACTAAGCACCTCACGGTCGAATCATGATATTGGGCCAAGTTTATTATAAATTCCAAGAAGCAACTGATAGAGCAACCAAACATCCACTCTACAGGATAGCTAAGAACTAACATCATTCAAGTGAAGGATGTATGAAGACATTATATCTCTACTCATTTGATTTCCTACAAAGTGTTGTGGCTTGCTTAGTGCTCCTCTATGTTTATCATTTACGTTCAACTTCATGGCGAAATCAACAAGTCTAGGCAAATCTTCTAGTACATCACCTTTATAGTAATGGACAAATAATGATGTTGAGTTCTTGAATATCCTGTAGAGTGGATGTTTTAACCTCTCCAGTGCTACTCTATAGTGCATAACCCAACACTTCAGAGGAATATTATATATATATATATATAATCCATGGTGGTGAAGAGTAGACATTTCCAGATCTGCCACTTGGCACATTCATGAATGAAAAGAATGTTTTAAATACATTTATATCAGTCTGTAATATTTACTGATTTATTCCTTTTAGATTGTCATGATGATGATTGTTTTCCCATATTAATTTTTAACCCTAAGGCAATTCTAACTTGTTTTCCCATACTATTTTTCAACCCTAAGGAAACCCTAAGGCAATCCCATAGTAGAAAGAACCAAAAAAGACTATTCCACACAAATCAAAAGGCTCTTAAATTAACTATATCATGCCTTCCTCAATGATTTGATGCAACCAAGGGGATGGAAAAAGGGCAAGGAAACATCAAATATCACTCACACCAGGGAATAATTATAAAGCTAATGTATAAAGCACCTTATGTCTCCTACCCCATCCCTTTGATGTCTATATCTTGCTGCTCTCACCTTGCACCAAGTGAATGTACAAAGCACACTCGCCAACATCTCTTCAAACTACAGTAGAATGGAAGCACACCATATAGGAGCATGTTGCACATCCACATATCATTTGGACTCCCTCTTCACACCTTGATCATTGTCAAAATAGTTGTTACAAGATACCACTAATGTATTATTAACAAGTAATGTAATATCGACCCTTGCGTACACTACAATTTTCTCTTTCTAATCAAAATTTGGTGTCTCACTAAGTACACATACGATCTATAGCAAAAAGAGTAGGAAAATAGAGCAAGTTCAAAACTAGAAGCAGTTATTTTAGGTGCCATGAGTACCACTAGGGGGAGTGTTGTTTCATTTTAGGTTAGCTTTGACAAGTCTCGGGTTGGGTGAAGGTGCAAAGGTAATGAGATCCTAAGTGGTAGTTGATTTCTTAATTACAAGGTTACAAGAATGAGTGTGCGATCTGAATTGACTGAAGAGTTTGATATGAGTGTGCCAGTCATCCCAAAATTAGGAATCAAGGATTTGAAACCCTAACCCTAAATAACCCTAATTATCCTACATTATCCTACGTAAACAACTTTATATTAGTCAAAACGAGGTGGAAGAATTTGAGAATCGGATTTGGGTGTTGTTAATCCTATGGCCAAATCCGGTAATTATGCTTAATTATGATTGTCAAGGGGACTAGACCAACATGATTGTGGAGGTCAATCTGTTAATGGGGAAAAAATAGAAAGAAGAAACGAGTAGGCATGTATGTCATGAATCCTTAAAAAATAATCATAGAAAAAAATGATGTTAGTGACCATTAAATCTTCTTTAGGGTTATATATATATATATAATATTTTGTGTATAATACTTGATTTAATTTAATATAAATATTCATGTTAACAATAAAGATCAAATTGATGCATGGAATTGTAAAATGAATACAATAGACAAACATGACAAAGGGGAGGCAAAAATAGATCCCCAAGGAATCCCTAAACGAAAGAAAATGAACCTAACAGAATGAAAGTGTTAAAGCACTAGAAAGCACCAATCCATTGAGATGGGGAGTAATGAAGAAGCTCAAAGAAGGAGGTTCCTTGGTTGAGACTTGTTTCTTTGGAGAACCTGTATTTTCGAGAGCATAGTTGCCTTTCTTAGACTATCCTTGCATTTTTCATTATCTGACCTCCTTTCTAAGAAAAACAATAGGAAGAAGCTTAGGGTTACATGGATGAATTCATTGAGTCTCTTTGCGAGGAAAAAAATAGGAAGAAGGTTAGGGCTTACACAGAGAGATGTTTCGAATCTATTTCATAAGAAAGAACAACACAAAGGATGTTAGGGTTTACATGGACATATTTTTGGGGTCTCTTTCTTAGGAAAGAGAAACATAAGAGGTTAGGATTTTATGTATAGTGCTTTGAGTCTTGGAGTTCATACATTTATTGTCTAGTTCATTGTAGTGGGCTCCACAACCCATCTACAACCTGGACATTGGGTTGTTTCAATATGTTCCATGAGGATTGGGGTGGGTTATGTGGTTTTCCCCCTTTTCCATGGTTTTGAGGAAGGAGGATGATGGTAATCACTAGATGGAATATCAATTGGTAACCCCAAGGGACTCAATGGGATTTGATCTTGAGGCCTATGTGAGCTTTCACATGAGCGTCTACCAATTGACGACCCTTGGGGTTAGTAACCATAAAACTATCATGGTATCTATTAAGGAGGATCCTTGGGATTAGCAACCATAAAACTATCATGGTATCTAAAAAATTGAAGGTAACAATATCAACCTTAGGATGCCAATCTCCAATATTTTTGCACCCATAACCTCACAAAAAATCCGTGAAAAAAAAGAGTTTGGAATTTGTAGGTTAATAGAAATGTGAAAAAATTGGAGTTACCAATAAGAGTGATGGTATATCAATTGATATTAGTGATCAAGTAATGAGCAAGTATTGGATGCATACACTATCAAATATGTGGTATAAACCTCAATACAACCTTAAACTAAGATCTATGGGTATATTTTTATTATTATTATTGCCCATTGATAGTTATTTCCATTCATTTATCAAATTACGCATGGATTATGGTGTGTTTTATTTCATGAAATGATATTTCTAGAGTAGGGATTCTTTACTATTTATAGGCTATTGAAGCAATTCAAAGGTGACACTATTTTTCATCATCACCATTAATGACTCATTTATAGGCATTGTCTAGGTTCTCCTTTCTTTTTTGCATTGACTTAGCCACTTTCAATTCACTAACTCTAAACTACCTAATAAGTGTTGGCTAATAATGGTGACGATTCATGGTATTATGTTTCATTAGGTTGCAACATGGCAAACTTGTGAAACATAATACCACGAATCTTCACCATTGCTTGGATGAACACTTGTTATCTTTTGTGATATATAGTTCATGCGAACATAGTTCTTGAACTCTGTCCTCATGGACAATTTTGTTTGAGGATGATATTTACAAGTATGTAGAAACAAATTTAATATTTTGAAAAAACAGTTATTGTAAGTGGTTTACTTCATTCAATCACTTAATGAAAATATATTGTATATTCCAAGCTCTCATGGTTTTTATAGCTTTGGAATTACTGGTTTAGGTTTGAATTGCTTTCTAATATAAGGTTTCTATAATAAAACGCCTTAAAGAAGAAATCCATAACATTTGGCAAAATTCTGGCAAACCCCTGTTGTCGGTACAAATTGGAAAATACTAGGTTAGGTTCAAGTTTCTTTCTAACCTAGGGATTTTATAATGATATTGAATGATCTAGGGGTTAGGTTCGAGTTTCTTTCTTATAAAAAAATATGGCTCAAAATTCCTGCTTGGGGCAGCGACCGATTTTCATCCTTCTCCACTGGGTCGAGCATACATGTGAGCAAAAAAACTCTATCTATCGTGGCTATGGGGGGACTAGAATCCTTCTCTAAACCTCCCTTAAGCATCTCATTTCGGTGGGGTCGGATTAATAGCTTATTTCGGAACTGGTTGCTAAGATGACTCACATAAAAACAACCAAACCAGTTTGAATGTGAACCAAAATGTGGTGGGTTCGTCCACTAATTGTAATGCTCAGATTGTCCAGACTTTAGACTCCATATCAGCCAATATGGGTCAAATGCAGGTAAAATGAAACTGTCAAATGCAACTCTATTTTAACCCCCACAACTATCTCCACAACTATCTCTATTTGAATTTTGTACAACATTGTAAGTACTTTTAGGGCATTACAAACAAAGGTTAAAAAGGAAGGATTCAACTTGGTGAAGAAGCAAGCAGTATAGATAGAGACCATTTGGGTTGTTGGTAAAATTAAAGTAATCAAGTAGGCAACGTATATAAATGAGGTGTCTAAGTGCTCACCCACACAAGATCCCATTCACCATAACCGAGTGAGAAGGAACACATCACCACTTGACAAGAGAGTGAGGACCATCTGACCCCGTAAAAACAGGGGTTTGCTTTATCCAAAGCCTAAATTCAAAAGGCGGCATTGAAATGTACCAACCCTGTACAACCTGGGTGTATGCCTGCCACCTTCCCTTATTGGAAGAACCTATTCCTTTCCTCTATTGGCTAAGAAACCCTGGAGATTTGCAGAACTATTTTAAAATTTTTAAAATAGACATGAATTAGGGCACGACACTCACAATTTTGGGATGCATTGTCTTGACTGACAATTGGCCTCCTTGTCCGCTACAAAACCACAATCCACTCGCCTTAGTCTTCGTGGGTCCAAATCATTGCTCCCACTGATATTATTCTCCAGCCAAGTTGCTCAGATCGACCCTTGATCATTGAACGACAATCACCCGACGAGATGCACAAAGGAAGAAGCTTTCTCATGATCACTGAACGACAAGCACTCGACGAGATGCACAGAGGAAGAAGCTTTCTCGTGAAGCTGAAATGAAAATAGCGCGACAGGTAGTTTTTTTTTATTGTTTTATGTTTTTGTTTTTTATTTATATATATGTATTTAAAATAATTGTTTTATAATTATTTATATATATTGTTTTATGTTTTATTTTATTTATTTATTTATGCTTTATTTTATTTATATATATATATATATATATATATATACTATGTTTTATTTATATATGTATACTATGTTTTATTTTATTTATTTATTTATACTATGTTTTATTTTTTTTTATATACAAAGAGGGGGGTGTATCTATGTGAGTCTTTATGTGTGCAGTGAATATATGATGATGAGGATGAGGATATCGTTCATGATGATGATGTCGATGATGATAGTGATGTTATCCATGATCCTGATCATTATGATGATGATGATGAAGATGAGGATGTTGATGATGATGATGGTGGAGATGAAGATGTTGATGATGGTGGAGATGATGATGATGAAGATGACGACAATGATGATGATGAAGATGGTGATGTTGATAATGATGAAGATGATGATGATGATGATGATGACAGTGATGACTGTCTTGATATCATATGAAATGATGAAAATGATAACGATGTTGATGATGATGATGATGATGACGTTGATGATGATGTCGATGGCGATGATGATGTTGTTGATGATGACGACTACGACGACGACGATCACGATGATGATGATGATGTTGATGGATGATGATGTTGATGATGATGATGATGATGATGATGATGATGATGAAGATGATCATCATGATGAATATGAAGATGATGATGAAGATGATGATGTTGATGATGATGATGATGATGATGATGTTCATGATGATGATGAGGATGGTGAGGATGATGATGATGATGAACCACATGATGATGATGATGATGATGATGATGATGATGATGATGATGATGTTAGTAACTCTTTTTAAAATGAAATAAGATAAAAGAATAGGTCTAATTAAATATTTACCTTTCATTATATTTCATCGTTGATGATGACGACGATGATGATGAAGACGATGATACAGACGACGATGATGATGATGACGACGATGTGTGATGAAGATGATGATGTGTGATGATGATGATGATGATGATGTGTGATGATGACGATGATGATGATGATGATGATGATGAAGATGATGATGTCTGATGATGTATACAACGATGATGAAGACAATGATGAAGACGATGATGAAGATGATGATGATGATGATGTTGATGATGACGATATGAGGATGGTGAGGATTATGACGATGACGACGACGATGATGATAATTATGATTTTGATGATGATGATGACAATGATGATGATGATGATGAAAATTATCATGAGGATGATGATTTTGAAACCATGCGTGGCTTGGCAATTTTCTTTTTAAATCAATTTCAAAATTAAAAAGGGCCCAATTCTTTTATAATCATTATAATCTTATTTCTGCCCTTTTTGAGCTTGGATTCAATATAACAAAATATTATAGACCAATATGGTAACATTATCGTCATCATTGTCATCACCATCATAAAAAAAAAGTCAAAAATTCCTAATAAAAGAAAGAAGAGAACAATGATTTATTATCACATACACTTTTACTAAGAACCTTGACATATATCTTATTTAATAGTTGTAAGGCACAATTATGCTGTTGAAGAGACTCAAGCTTTGGTGGGTGGAATGAAAAAAATTAGGAGAGTCAAACTTTGGTGGGTGGAATGACAACATTTAAATGACTTAAGAAGCTGTGGAAATTTGACAAAGTCTAAATATCTAAAATGATTTTGATGTTTGTCACCAAACTTTAAAGTTGCGGTAAGATCAAATATATATGAAAATTTTGGAATCTAATATCTTTTCGTGAGCCATAAGGTATGTAAAAGATTAAAAAAAACATTAATGTTATGTTCTACATTCTTAACATGTTTCCATGTTTACTCCATTCTTCATATTGAATTTGGAAACATAAAAGTTATCTACAAAGTCTAAAATCGAATCTTTTTATTATAGCAATAAACTAAGTAAAAATTTTGGACATCAATTTTGCTAACTACATTCTTCTATATAAATATATTATTTAAATTAAATACTTTTTGAAAATAAACTTAAAACATTCAAAACAAAAATAAAATGATAAATTTTAAAATTTCATATAAAATATTTTATGGAAAAATATTTCCAATATAAATAAAAGAAATAAGAAATAAGATAAAAGAATAGGCCTAATTAAATATTTACCTTTCATTATATTTCATTGTTGATGATGATGACGACAATGATGAAGACGATGACGATGCTACAGATGACGATGACGATGATATGAAGCAATTAATTTGATCTAGGTTTAATTTTAACGATGATGATGGTGATGAAGATGATGATGGCGATGAAGATGATGATGATAATTATGATTTTGATGACAATGACGACGACGACGATGATGATAATTATGATTTTGATGATGACGACGATGATGACGATGATGATAATTATGATTTTGATGACGACGATGACAATGATAATGATGATGACAATGATCATGAGGATAATGATGTCATGTTCATCGATTATGATGAAGATGATGATGATGTTGGTGATGATTATGTTGATGAGGATGACGATGATGATGATGGTCATGATGATGAAGACGACGACGATGATGACAATGATGATGAATATGATGATGAGGGTGATTATCATGATGACGATTATGATGATTATGATGATGATGATGATGATGATGATGATGATTATATATGATGAAGATGATGATGATGATGATGATGATGATTATATATGATGAAGATGATGATGATGATGATGATGATGATGATGGTGATGAGGATGGTGAGGATGATGACGATGATGATCCACATGATGATGATGATGATGTCCGTAACTCTTTTTAAAAAGAAATAAGATAAAAGAATAGGTCTATATTTCATCATTGATGATGATGACGATGATGATGAAGACGATGACGATGCTACAAACGACGATGACGATGATATGAAGTAATTAATTTGATCTAGGTTTAATTTTAATGATGATGATGGCGATGAAGATGATGGAAATGATGATGATGATGATGATGATGATGGTCATGATGATGAAGACGACGATGACAATGACGATGCTGATGAAGATGATGATGAGGGTGATTATGATGATGATGATTATGATGATGATGATGATGATGATGATGATGATTATATATGATGATGATGATGGTGATGATGATGGTGAGGATGATGACGATGATGTCTGTAACTCTTTTTAAAAAGAAATAAGATAAAAGAATAGGTCTAATTAAATATTTACCTTTCATTATATTTCATCATTAACAATGATGATGACGATGATGAAGACATCGATGACGATGCTACAGAAGACGATGGCGATGATATGAAGTAATTAATTTGATCTAGGTTTAATTTTAATGATGATGATGGCAATGAAGATGATGACGATGATGATGATGATGACGACGATGATGAAGATTATGATGACGACAATGATGACGATGATGATGATGACGATGATGATGATGATGATGATGATGGTGACAACAATGATGATGACAACGATGATGACGACGACGACGATGATGATAATTATGATTTTGATGACAATGATGACAATGATAATGATGATGACAATGATCATCAAGATAACGATGCCATCTTCATCGATTATGATGAGGATGATGATGTTGGTGATGGTTATGTTGATGAGGATGACGATGATGGTCATGATGATGAAGACGACAATGAAAACGACGACGATGATGAAGATGATGATAAGGGTGATTGTGATGATGACGATTATGATGATTAAGATGATTATTATTATTATTATTATTATATATGATGATGATGATGATGATGATGATGATGATGTTGATGATGGTGATGAGGATTGTGAGGATGATGACGATGATGATGATGATGTCTGTAACTCTTTTTAAAAAGAAATAAAATAAAAGAATAGGTCTATATTTCATCGTTGACGATGATGATGGTCATTATGACGATGACGATGATGATGATGAAGACGACGATGACGAAGATGATGATGATGAGGGTGATTCTGATGATGATGATTATGATGATGATGATGATGTGTTGATTATGGTGATGATGATGATGAGGATGATGATGATGATGTCCACAACTATTTTTAAAAAGAAATAAGATAAAATAATAGGTGTAGTTAAATATTTACCTTTCATTATATTTCATCGTTGACGATGACGATGACGATGATGAAGACGTCGATGACGATGCTATAGATGACGATGATGAGGATGAAGATGATGACGATGACGATGAAGATGATGAAGATGACAATGATGGCGATGAAGATGATGACAATGATGATGATGATGATGACGATGATGAAGATGATGATGATGATGATGATGACGATGATGATGATGAAGATGATGATGATAATTGTTGACGACGATGATGACAACGATGATGATAATTATGATGATGATGATGACGTTGACAATGATAATGATGATGACAATGATCATGAGGATATTTACCTTTCATATTTACCTTTCATTAATTATATTTCCTCATCTTCTTCATCCATGTCATCGTCTTCTTCATCCAAGTCATCATCTGTATCATCGAATCTAGAGTCAACATTGTAAGGGTTGGCCATATCATCATCATCATCATCATCAATTATGCTCATCGTGTCATCGTTGGTATAACTTTCATTAGCATTGTTTGCTACATCATGGGATTCAACTATTTCTTGGAGTACATCTTCTGCTGGATCATCATCATCACCTAACCCATGTTGATCATGATCTGCGTCATCATATCCTTCTTCCAGAGAACCCTCTTCATTAGCATCATCTAGGTTATACTTTATCGGCCTTTCCCTTGGATCATGTCTCGCAATAAATGACTAGCTCTCTTTACCTGGAACCGCTGAGTAAAATACCTGTTCACATTGGCTTGGAAGAACATAGGGATCTGTTCTAGGCTCAAACAACCTTGTGTTTACCATGGTAAATCCATTATCATTTTCAATAATAGTTCTATCGGGATCACATTGATTCAATTGTAACCTGTACCATTTGACAATGAATAGAACTACCTTAAAGGATTTAAAGTCACATTGTATAATATTTTCCAAATACCCATAGTATCAATTTTTTGAGACTTTTGGATGTCTGTTAGTTCTAGATGAAACATTGGTAACCTCAAAGATAGCAGATATCCCAGAATCTGATGTTTTCTTTGTTTCATCCAATTTTTTGATCTGATATCTACCTCCATTGCAGACAATAGTCGTATGGTGTTTCACCTACAATAAGCAATACACGAAACAATTACACAACCATTCATTCCTTATGCAGCAATACATGGAAAATAAGAACAGGTACGTCAAAATGTAATTTGCAAAATAAAATATTTAGAGGGATTGATTAATTATATGCTTTCCATTTTATCTTTTACACCATATGCCAAATCGATTTCCCTTTCTGTTAGATTTCTATCTCCATTGTGTTGTGTTTCTTTTACCAATGAAGCCACACCTTCCCAGGATATTCCATGACCCAATTGTTCACATCGTTCAATACATACCTTCATCCAATCAAGATTTTTTGCGATGTATAAATGAATTGCATCCCATTCTCGACCAACTGTTTAATGACAATAACCATTAAAATGAAAGAAAGGTGTAAATCTCCTGAACAAAGTATATGCTCTTAATTGAAGTAATTATAAATAGAAAATAAAATTAGAATATGAACAATATAATAAACATCCACTAGCTAATAATTACCTTTCAGATTCCTCAATCTTCCTTTCCCCTTCATTTGCTCCCCTTCAAATTTGTTATTGGAGTCTGGATCACAATTGCGACGTAAATTGAGCTTTGATGATAAAATAGGAAGATATTCACTAACATACAACATGTTTTGGTATATCGTATATCCTTCCATCAAAAAACCCTCAGCATGTGCTCGTTGTCTCACCAAACCCTTCATAAATTTCAAGTGCCTCTCAACCATTCACATGGACCTTGAGTGCACAGGTCCACACAACTCAATCTCCTCAACTTGATGTATGAGGTAGTGTTCCTGTGCATTGAAAAATGACAATGGTAGATGCTTCTGCATTTTACACATGAGACGAGGAATTTCTCTCCTCCAATACTTTATATCTTATTTATGGATTTATTTAGATGTCAACCATATACAAGTGACGCAAAACAATAACGATATTTAAAAAAAAAAACATTCAATTACAATAGATGCTAAAATAGTGCACAAAAAAAAAATATAAATTATATGAAGAATTAAAGAAACACTAAGTGCATGCAAGTAATCACTAGTTACCTCATGTATTTACCAAGATTATATATAACTTGTTTGACATTATTGTCGAAGTTGTCCAGGAGAGAGAGAGGTAGAACATACTGTATCAATATACAAACCATGCCATTTATTAAACAAATAGTATACAAATAAGAAAAAAAAATATACGCAGTAAAATGAAAAACAAAATTGTATGGACATAACAATAATAATCACCTTGATGAAGACATGCCAATCATGTGTTTTGACCCCTGCAAAATCACCTTTTTTGGTTATGATATTCTTCAAGTTCGCACAAAATATAGTGGGAAATTTAATTTTTCACATTACTTCTTTGACAACATTGCTTTGTTGCTCCATAAACATCCATGGAATTGAGTTTATATTAACTTGTTCTCCGTTGGTATGAAATTGGATGACGTCTTTCATTGCATGGTTGCTTTCTTGAATGTCTTTGAAATCTTTCACAACTTTTTCTTTCTCCCTCCTTAGCTCCAGTAGTCGCCATAAGGTTTTAGTAACATTCTTTCCAATATGCATTGTATCAAACAAATGATCAATTTGTAGGTGCTCATAGTAGGGCAACCTGCTGAATTGAATAGGATAGCTTTTCATTCCTCGTGGAAGCCCTTTAATTCCTTCATGATCATGATGGACATCATGAATATTAGTTTATAAATAAATTACATCATAAATCAAATATGGCCTCTACAGTAAACAACTCACAATAAAAATTAAAATACATAACAATTCATATACAATGATCCATACGTACCATGATGATGATTTCTATTATATGGCATCTTCCAAAGATGAGGCGTCATTCTCTGTGGTTTTAATGTAGTCTCCTACTTCCCATTCAAAATATTTTTTTTCAGTTGTTCTATACATGTGATTCTTAGAGAGGAAATTCCTATACTCATCAAACACCTCCTTTCTTAAGCTTTTTGAACGACAAATTTTTTTTTATCTTAGGACCATAAACTGGACATGCAAATTTACCCTTTGTCTGAAGGCCTACAATAGTTAGATATGGAATATCTATGTCAAATATATTCATATATAAACTATTATAACTACTCCATATAATTAAATGCAATTAAAGTGGAACTTAAAATTACAAACCACAAAATGAAGTTAACCCAGGGGCATTGTGTATTGTCCATACAGCCATTGCATGGAATTGAAATTGCCTTTGTTGTATTGGTCTAGATACGTCATACATAGTGATGCCATTCCATAACTTCAGTAGCTCATCTATAAGAGGTTCGATGTATACATTCATATCTTTGAATTGGCACTTACCTGATTGATTTGAAGTACATATAAAATATATCATTATGAGAACCATTAAGATATATAAACCATGCACAAGAGTAAAATAATAGATATATATATATATATATATATGAAATTAGGAAACATAATACGACAAATGAGATGCCACAACTACATTATAAATAAAATACTTGTAGACCAAAAAACCTGGAATAATCATCGACAACATTATGTGCTCCCTCTTTATTGACAACCATGGAGGAATGTTATTGTTGATAACAAAAATAGGCCACACCATGTAAATGGATTTCATCTGTGCAAATGGATTAACACCATTTGTTTCTAAAGAAATCCTAAGATTACATGGTTGTTCTTTAAAGTGATGCCACGTTTCCTCCATATCTCTAAAAGCAGAACCATCTATAGGAATTCGGATAACATCATTTTGACTTCTGTTCCTGGCATGGTAATCCATAAATTGTGCTATTTTTTTGCACCTGAACAGTCGTTGCAACATGGAATGATGGGAATATAAGGAAGAACCTTCTGAGGAACCTTTTTTGTTACTTTATCTGTACGATATCTACTTACATGACATTCCATACATTCTGCTGCAAATCCATGTTGATTATAATATATAACATGGTCATCAGGGCATGCATGAATTGCTTCATAATGCATTGCAATCTCTTTCATGATGGAAGATAAATCTCGATACGTGTGAGGTAAAATATTTGATGGTGGTAACAAAAATTCAGCTATCAAGCTACAAAAAAATTAAAAAATAGTTAATGTAATAAATATATATTATTAACGAAACACGCTTCATCCGTACGATGATCAATAATGAGTTAACATTATAATTATTAGAGGAATACAGATAAACTTTATCATGATCCTATATATGTGATGGATTATTTTACATACCTTAGAATCCATGTGATTGCAATGTTTGAAAGACAATTCATAACCTTCAAGTTCATTATCAACAATACAGTAGAGAGAAGATTTGTTTTGGAGCCTTCATAAAGGGGTTCATATGCCTTATCGAGAAGAGGTATATCATGAACATCATCAAATTCATCATCATTTTCATTATCAACGTCATCGTCATCATCCATTCTAACATTAAATGAATCATGGATCATTTGTAATTGTACCATCATCTTTAGTTACATTATCGGTATGATCATCTTATTCAATATGATCATTCACTTATTCTCCATTAAACATACATGCTCCACGATCTTGATCCTGAACTTGTTCTAAAATAACTTCCTCTGGACGATATGTTGTAGGGTGTCTTTCCTTTAATATTAATACATGCAAACATCAATAGATGTACACTAATTTATGAAAAATAAAAATAATACATACAATTACCAAAACAAAGAATATAATAAACTTTATAATGCTAAACCTACAAATGGACGATATTCGTTCCCCCCCTCAGCGTGTCCATATTCCCTGCAATGTTTTATGGCTGTTGAGATCAATATTATTCTCCTCTTAAATCCCCTACATTGAGGACATGGACAATAACATTTCCCATCACCCCTTCGTTTTGCTGCATCCCATAGTCTAGCAAGCAATTGTCGGTTGTCTTCGTTTGGATCTGGAATATTTCTATTTGACATTTTGTCACAAACTTTATGAATGAATATAACCGGTTTTCTTAAAAAATCAAGTTCCACGCATCAACATTTTGTCAAACGGAGAGAAGTCGAAGAATAAAAAATTCCCGGCTAACTGTCTATCGAAGGAAAAAAAAATTCCCATAAATGCCCATTGAAGAATAAAACAATTCCTGAAAACGTCCATCGAGGAACAAATAATTTTCGCAAAATGTCCATCGAGGAACAAATAATTTAGCAAATTGTCCATCTCTTCTACAACAAACATGTCGAAATGTTTAAAAAAAATTATATTTATAATGGCCCGGTGTCGGATATTCGACACCTTGAACATAGTTACCGTTGAAAATATGGGACCAAAAATTTCAAATCTTTCAAACCTTAGATTATTTTTTTTAAATAACCTACACATACCGTCGGATATCCGACACTAATGGGTCGAACAACCGATAATCTTGGGTCGGATATGCGACACTTTTGGGTCGACATACTGTCAAATATTTGACACTATACCGTTGGATATTCGACACTCTAGTGAGTCGAATATACGACGCTTGAGGTGTCGAATATTCGACGGTTCTATTAAACTTTCCTGATTGCGGTTATTTTCAATTATTGATGTCCGACACATCCGTACGAAATGTCGGATGACGTCAGATTCTAACGTCGGATTTCGGGTTCAAATCCTGTTGTGGAAATATTAAGTGTGGGTAATTACTAACCTATTACTTGTAACGAAAACATGTTTCTAGTTAAGAGTCCATACTTTTATTTCAGTTGTAAAGCATCTTTGCACACTTTTGCAATTGAATTTCTAATAGTATACAAGCATTGCATTCCCATATTGTAGATTTATATAATAGGTACAAGGTAATAACATCCGTGGTGTAGTCTTCCCTTGCGATATAGAATACTATGTATTTTGAAAATATTTTTGCATGGTTGATACTTCCTAAAAAGGTTCCTGTGTGGTACATTATGATTTCTAAATTTTGTCATGGACTTAGAAGATGTAGGACTATGCTTATGATATTTGTATGATTTGGTTTATTTGGGATGGTTAAGATCTAGAAAGTGCTCTCGAGACTTGGACTAACAACCAAGTATTCAAAAAATATTAGGATTTACCCGTCATCTTCTTATGGGGTTTTCTACCTAGAAATAAAGTTATTTTAAAGGATATATATATATATCCCCTATTTGTGCTTTAAAAGAACTTGCTATTGATGTCACTTACCATAGGTAGTAGATAAGAAAAAAGAAATTAAGGATTGTTCACGAGACAGTTGACATATCACATTGTCGGTTATATTTTAATGGGGCCTCTCAAGTAATCCTGCATAGATATGGGTACATGGAAATTTTCACTTAAGTGATTCTCCTTGGATACAATTCGCTGCATGTTTAGGAGATAACACAAATAAGAGAGCCGAGCGAATGGAAGTCAAGTTATCTTTGGGATTGGTTTCTATGAAGAATGTACAAAGGATGCAAATCTTTGAGGATTTCAAAATAGTTATTGACTAGTTGAGATGGAGGAGACCTTCAATATATATATTACTAAGTCCCATATTTGAAGAAATTTGCATACTGCTTGGACTCTTTTAGGCAATAAAATTTGAACACCTCTATAGGGAGAGAAACCAAGTGGTAAATCAACTATTAAAAAATGGTCTTTAGATTGGAGTGTGGACATGGAATAGATGGAAGATCAAGAATGATACTTTAAGAAATTTCGATATTGGACCACATCCGAGAAAGAGTAAAGGAACACAACTGGAACTACATTTTTTTTTCTGATACACTTTTTTATAATAGACAGGTTATATATAAATAGTTGGTTATTATTTTATGTTTGTGTGTATATAAGTCAATTCTAAATGTGAATTTTTGGTCAAAAAAAATTGAAATATGGTTCCTTGAGAACTCTTCTCTCCTCACATTATTCCTGGCAGGGGGAGAATGAAGACCATTAGTAACAAGTGAGCGAGATCAAGCAAGCCTATGAAAATTTATGTTTGAATGAGCTCGATAGTTGGTGGTCATCTTAAAACCACTGGTATCAAGAGCAAATTCATGTAGCATAATCAAGTGCAACATTCTAGCTAACTCACTTGGAAAAATATTTTCAAGTTGGAAATGTTCAGCAATATGCGTATGTTCTCTTCATGTTTCAACTCTTTAGATGGTTCGTGGTCAGCCTTAAACCACCAAATTAGAAGAATATTTTAGCCTACTATTTCTTCTGGTAGAGAACCTATGATCCTTGTTCCAAGTTCCAGACGGCTCCTCTGAGACTCTGCCCCAAGTTTGAGAGTTGGAGGTCATCATTAAACCTCCCACATAGTAGAATATTTCACAAATTTAAATTTTATAATGTTCATCATCAACTATTAAAATTGGTTAGGAATTTAAGATGTAGTGTAGCGTGAGCTTTAACCATAATTCTTATATATTTTGTCAAATTGAAATTCTTATATACTTTGTCAAACTGAATTACTACGCTATGACTTTGTATGCATGATTGTGAGAATTACATTAACCTAAATTTAATGAATATGTTCAAACTACATATGTGTTCTTTAATATGATTTTTTTCTAGATAAACATAGATAAACTTTAGATATGTTGTGTTATGATACATAATATTAAAATATTTGTACTTTATGTTTACTCTTTATTTATGATCATTTATGATTACTCTCTATTTATGATCATTTGTGTTTTATGATTACTCTCCATTTATGAATCTCATTGCAACTAGTAAATCGGTCAATGATCACACATGCATTTTTCATTTGAATGTTTAGTTCTGATTTAAGGGGTTTTAGAGAATACATCTCCACTTCATATCAAATGTGTACCAAGACATAATAAACTTGCAAACCAATAATTGAATATGAAAATCTATGGGTAATGAAAATTATGCAAATTGAGATAATCTTTTTATTTTTCATGGGCCACTTAATAATTTGGAAGTTATGGTTAGCTTCTTGAACATATCAATAGTCATACAAAATGTGGATTTATTTTTTTGATGGTTTATTGGAAATTTATTTGAAATTATATTGTATTTGTATATTAAGAACCTAGTAACAACCATCACTCTTCACAATATAGATTAAAACAAGTCATATCTACATACATTAGCAATGTTGAAGAGAGTTTTAAAGAAGAATGTATTCTATTCAAAACTTGACATCTTTATAATTATCTTGTACTTTATATGTTAGGTACTTAATCATACTCATCAATGTACTTAGTATTACTAATCTAAAAGAATTTTATAGAAAAGTTTTTTCTATCCAAAACTTGGCATCTTTATAATTATTTTGTACTTAATCATATTCACCTTTTGGCATGATTCGCTCTAAATATTATAGTCCCAAATTTCACATCCATATAACCATATATAATGAATTCTATAGCCCAAAATTTGCATTTTATGGATATTTTTAAATAAAAATTAATTATTTTCTCGTTTAATTTATATTTATTTTTAATATTAAATTAAAATTAAACTTAACAGTTATTTTTAATATCAAATTAAAAATTGTTTTTAACTTATAAAAGATCAAATTGTTTAAAACAAAATAATTTAAAATAATTAAATAAATAACACTAAAAATTAAATGAATATATTTTGTAATCCCTCTTATATTCAAAATTATGGAGTTAATACATACATTCACATAACTATGGCATAGATGAATGAAGATAGTTAATAATTCACATAAAAAAGATTATGTTTCCAAAACATAAAGATCAATGGATACACATTTTATATTTAATAATTAAAATTGATAATTAGATAACATGTTATTGGCTTTAAAAACATAGAGAAAACATATATAAGTACAACACTTCATAATCTTAGTGACAAAATAATAGATGTAATTAAATAAGTGAATTTGTGATTTTGGTTGTGATCTTTCTTAATTGAACACTAAAACCAAGAATTTTGATCAAAGATTTCAACATAATAGCTACAAACTAATAAGTCTAAACAAGACCTACTATTTCAGCATTTCAAATCTATGTACTTTGAATCATACATAGTTAACCACTATTTATTGATTAGGTTTTAGTTTGTAAGTTGTAAACCCATGTGAGTATACATTGCATGCCCTAATTTCTATACATAGGAGTCTTTGGTTTAGTTTGTAGGTTGTAAACCCATGTCAGTATACATTGCATGCCCCAATTCCTATACATAGGGGTTCCTGGTTATATTAAAGAACCGAGCACCGCTAGTAATGTTAAAAAAAGCTGATGAAATAGATTTAGACAAGGGTTTCAATAATTAAATCTCTTCTTGGGTTTCGTCAATTGATGAAACCATGAACCATTGAGTTTCGTCAATTGATAAAAGAATGAACCAATGGCCTGACAACAAACCATTCACACAAATCACACAAATCGATAAAAGTATAAACCAATAGCCTAACAACAAACCATTGGCCTAACAACAAACCATTCACACAAATCACAGTAGCATAGAAATAATAATAAACAAGATTTCCATATTCCATATTTTTGTGAAGAAAACCATTTTATACCATATATATAACTCCAACGAGCACCAGTCCCCATTCTCGCTAACTTAATGCTGCAAAAAATGTAAAATTCTAAACAACTTTTTGTCATAAAACAACACAAAGATACAGATCTTCAGAGGTCCAAAACACATTTATTCGTTGTCACTTGTGTCATGTACAGTGTTATGATCATAATAAAAAAACATAGCGTCTGTCCAGGTGGCATAATATTGTTCTATCTACAGGCCAAAAGTTGAGATTGATTGGATGCACTGGCAGTTGGCGCATGAAGGAAAAGCCTTATAAAACATCAGAAAATCGCCTCTACATACACGATGCCCACGATACCTTTTCCTTCGAGCTTGGTCGAGGAGGAGAAAAAAATAATATAAAGAACAAAACCATCATAACCAAGAAAATCGCTTACTCCTTTGATCGTAACGATAATCTATTTTAGGGTTGTTATCATGACCATTTCTAGGAGTTGTCATTCCAGAATACTGCAATTGCAACTATACTAGAATTCATTCCAGGAGTCTATTTGGAACCGCCAGGAGTTCTTGCGACCTAGGCAAGGTCGCAAAGAGAGTGCATTCAACCTGTTGTTCATGTCCAATTTGTGCCCATTCATCTTGTTGAGACGCCTCAAGTTGAAACAGAGCCATTGCAAACTCTACAACAAGGTTTCCCAATTTCCCTTCAAACAATCTTCTCACGCCAGCTCCGAAGGTTTCCCAATTTCTCTTCGGTCATCATGGACAAATATTGTATCCAGTCAAAGTCATCATGGACAAATATTGTATCCATCGGCCCGCTCGGAGGTTATCCATGATGTCGCTTACTTGAATCTCTTTGGCTTGAAACGTTACTTATTCTCCCCTATACATATGGGTTCCTCCCAAACACTAGAATGTTAATAATAACAAAAGAGGTTATGGGGGATTCAATAGCCCAATTCAGTCCTCCACATATGTGTTTATTGTGAATGGCGCCAGTGGGTTGCACAGAAAATGGATCCGAGAGCCGAGAGGCAATGGAATCCAGCGGAGGTTTTTTTATCTGCACAGAGGTGAGATGAGAATGAACGAGAGATGTACATCGTGTCTATCTTCAATGGCAATCGACCATCAAAATCCGAATTTGCATTTCCCTCTTTCCAACATTCAAAATTCGAATTTGTGTTTCCCTCTTCGGTGGATATAGTTCATGATTCAAATTTTCATTTCCCTTTTCTGTAGTTATGATGCATACACAACACATGGATGTTAATCCATACATATTAAGACATACATGTTAAGAGTACACTCCTTGACAGGTACTTGTACGAGTTTGAGAGGACCAAGAGTTTCCTAGCAACAACAACGGTCATGTGATAACGGATAGAGACGGTGAGCTACCCGTCAACAAAGTGGGGGTGAGCTTGCTACCGGACTAGACGACAGAACAATCGCCAACAAAATATCGTCGCTTCATTAAACTCTTCCAATAAAACCTTTAAAAAGGAAAGTCTTCTAGTTATACGGTCCATGAGCTCTTTGGCTTTGAATGAATAGGTTACTATATAATGTCAAATATGCTTTAAGCTTTTCCATGCTTTTCTCTCTTCATCTTTTTTTAACTTTGTGAGAAATTTGTTGGATGTGGCCCATATGAAACTTCTTTATGCCATTGAATTTGGACTAAGACCATTTTGGGGAAATGAGCTTTACAGAATTCACACAGGTTTTTAAATCTCCTTCTAGACGGGAGGCAGGTTAGTGTGAAGTGCGAATGGTCGGCTCAGGCTGCTCGCCAACTATGAAATTCCAGTTGTTCGATGCACATGTACGCAGAGATAATAAAGCAACCGCCTAAATTGGGAAAGTGGGAAAAGTTGGTCGGCCAGAGCCAGTAATAAAAATACGAGTTGTTTAACTTTTTTGTTATGAATCTTCAGGAAATTTCAAAACTTGTAAAAACATTGTTAGATCTTAGAGAATGTAGATGTCTAGAGTTTTTATATCAGGGGATTTCATTTCTGCATTTAAAATATCCCAACAAACAACAAAAATTACAAGATTTTGTAACTTAAATTCACTCTATTAAAAATCAACCAAAAAATCAAAAAATCAAAATAAACAACTCCATAAAAATATGAAACCAAAGCGAAAAAATATGAAACCAAAGCAAAAGGAGCCTCACACACCACACGTATGCCCTTTGCCCTTTTCATATGTGGAGGTATTTACGGAGTACATGGCACAATGCTTTATTTATTGCGCCGAGAGGCGCATTCTACAGCCCGGTATGAGGTAGAAGTGTAATTCCGTGCTCAACATGGAGATGACATGTGTCACATAAAAAAGTCGGCTTATATATCTATATATATACAAGTCGGCTTAATAATTAATAATCTTAGGTGTATATATATATAAGTAAGTACATTAATCAGATTGCCACAGTTTATATGTTCGGATGGATTTCTCTCATTTCTTAATCCAAGGCCATCAAATTTGATAGGCTCAAATAGATATAATATGATAAGCAAAATCGTCAAATTTGACGCGTAAAGTTCCCACCTTGGTCTGAAATAAGAATGAATGGACGGCATCAAACGACACTTTCAATGTAATCTCCTAGAAATTTAAAAGACTGTTAAGAGTGTTTTAGACGCCATCACTACACATGTAAGGTTGAGGGTTTTACAGGCTATCGCTAAAAGCTTTGCAAGGTCATCATTTTTCATTGATGATTAATCCCAAGTCGTTATCCGAGAGAGTTAGTAGAGACGCTTGGAGCAGTATAAGGGCTAACCAAAATGCCCCCAACTAGCTGGAATCCCGCAGATAAATTATTATTGTAACTTAAAAGGTTTAGATTGTAATTTCGGTTTATTGGGTAGTTTTAAAATCCATTATTTACCATTAAACTAGCAACTACAAGAGCTCAAATTATAGAATTGTAAAAATAGTAATTTTTATGAAAGATTTTGACCAGTTTTTCATTTGGTTGTCTTTTATCTTAAGGGGCTCCGCACATGCACTAAGAAAATTCCCTTCAAAGCGCTCTATGAGATGACATCATAAGAGCTTTAACCTCTACTTCACGCACATGGAAAGTTTGAATTGGGCCTTGGTTGGGTGTGTTTTATACAACCAGCTTAGATCCAGCTTTACCCGGCTCTATCATGCGCCGAAATATTTGATCCCTCTCGGCGCATGATAGAGCCGGGTAAAGCTGGATCTAAGCTGGTTTATCTAAACAATATTGTAACATACTCAATGGCATGAAATTGCAGCTTATAAATTTTGTTTTTAGAATGCTTCTCAAAAAAGAATTTGGTAACCTCAAGAAAAGGAATAAGTCGTTGAAAGATGATGTAGTCCATAATTTTCATGTAGAAACTTATGAGGTTGTTCTTTTAAGGAGTAAGCTATCTATTCGACGATTTGTACCAGGGTTTATTTGATGCCATCCAACATCCAATAGATAACTTACTCTGTTACCGTATTTGCTACTTACTCAGTTACGGTATTTGCTACTTACAGCTATTTACATCTTCACAATCCTTTGCTTTACATTTTCACAATCCTTCTAAGTGCGAAAGGTCAATTGCCAGGAACACTATGGAAGGCAGTGCACTCAACTCAAACCTGAGTTTATCCTTCCCAAGCTTCTTTTTGAAAATCATTCTTCATAAAAGAGTTTGATTGTTAATTACTTTGCTGAGAAACCAAGTATGCTTTTCTATTGAAAACTCTCAGCTATTGAAAACTCTCAGCAAGCAAACCGTTTTCACAATTACAAAGATAAAGATGTCTGCCATCATCAATTCGCTCCAACTTCTTAAGAGTTGAAAAACACCCTTTCCAAAGTGACGGTGCTTCCATTTAACCTGTTGAAATGTACATTGAAGCCATTTAAATCCATTTCAATGTAAATGGAATTACATTGTTGAAATGTACATTAAATCCATTTCAAAAATATTTTAAAGGTTAAGAAGTTAAACTCAATGAAAGTTACTTGAAAGCAGTAATTTCATAAATAATTTCAAGGTTGAGAAGAACAAAAGAAAAAAATTAAATTTTGATTTCTGGATAAAATTCTATATATTTAAAAATTAGAACATAAATATCCATAATTGATAGCCTATCTTCAAAATTCATAATTCATGTAATAACTTATAAATATTATTTCAAGTATTACATCTAAACTATTATACTTTTAGTTAACCATATAAATCTCAAGTTATAGTATAACTATGCTGAGTATTACTGTTTATATTCTAAACAATAAAATTAATCTAGATTAACCATGTAAATCTCAAGTTATAATATAACTATGCTGAGTATGACTCTTTATATTCTAAAAGATAAAATTAATCTAGATTTTATCTTTTAACCCTTAGCCATCAAACTTTCGCACTTCAAAGGATTGTGAAAGTGCAAATAAAGGTTTGGAGTAAGTTATGTACTAAACGAGGTGAGGTGGACCCCGGTGCAAATGGCGGGGTAAATAGCTTACTCTTTTTTTAATGTCTCACGTTCAGACTTTGACTAAATTGATTTAGTAAACCAAACCTTTTTTTGAAGCTGACTCATTCGGAATTCCACAAATCGTTTTTCCCTTTAACTCCATGTGAAGAATAATCCTCTCACATTTCTGTATTTAATTCGTTCCACCATCTTTCCCGTTTATCTTTGAATCCTGAATTTTGAGATGTCTAAAGGGTCTTTAAAACATGAATAGTCCAGGTGCCTGGTTTTTAACTCTGGTTTTAGTGTCGTTGGACCTCTACTCTGTTGTAGCGACAGCGGGAGTTTTCCATCGTAGTTTTCAACACAAGATGAGGATGCATATCTCTGTTTTTCTCATTACCTTGTGTCTGTACTCATCATCTGCTGCCCCCAATTCATCATTCATTGGAGATGGGAGAGTGCTGATTTCAATGAAAGCAACAATGGATGATCCTGCTCGTATGTTAGATGGCTGGAGAGCCTCCGATAACACCACCCATTGCTCATGGACTGGCGTCCAATGTGACCATGTCAGCCGAGTAGTGGGTCTGCATCTCTCCTTCATGAGTCTTTCAGGCCCATTCCCCAACCAGGTCACGAACTTGTCAGCCCTCCGTTTGCTTAAAATATCCCAGAACGACTTCAATGGAATCCTTCCCTCAGACATATCAAAATTGAAGAATCTAGAGGTCCTCGACGTCTCTGACAACATTTTGTCAGGGCCACTGCCACTGGATTTGAGCTATCTAGTTAAGCTCCGGCATCTTGACCTTGGAGAAAATAGATTCTCGGGCAGCATTCCCGGTGAGTATGGCAAGCTGAAAAATGTAGAATTTCTTTCATTGTCTCAAAATAATTTGAGCGGAAGAATACCGGGAGAGCTTCGCAATTTGGGGAACCTGAAGGTGCTTTATTTGGGAAATTCGGGTTTCGATTTGTTTGAAGTCAACAATAAATTTGATGGAGGGATTCCTCTGGCAATAGGAAATTTGAGCAAACTTGTTCATCTTGAAATGATTAGTTGTGGTCTTAGTGGTGAAATTCCTTCTCAGCTTGGTGGTCTGAGAAATCTAGAGCGAATGTCTTTTCAAGGCAACGGATTCATTGGTGAAATACCATTGAACCTCTCCGCGCTAAACGAGATGCAAAAGCTGAATCTTTCCTGTAACAGACTACACGGCCGGATTCCATCTTTCATCCAGGACTTGCCAAATTTGGAGGTTTTGGAGCTTTCGAAGAACAATTTCACAGGTCTGCTGCCTGGGCAACTGGGCGCAAGCGGAAAGCTAATACAAGTCGATGTTTCTTCCAACAGACTGACTGGTTCCGTCCCTCCTAATCTGTGCAGTGGTGGAAGGCTCCAGTATTTACATATAGAAAATAATTCATTCCTCGGCCCGATTCCTAATTTTCTGGGCACATGCAATTCTCTGATTGAAGTCTACATGGGGGAAAATAAATTCAGTGGTTCGATTCATGCAGACTTGCTATACTTACCCAAACTGACTGTGATCGCAATGGAGAGCAATGACCTTAGTGGAACCATACCGGAGAAAATTAATAATGTATCCTCCATTCTATCGATGATGGATATTTCCGATAATCGTTTGAATGGCTCCCTTCATTCATCCATAGGTAAATTATGTGCTTTGCATAAGCTTGATATCAGTGGAAATCAATTAACAGGTACGATTCCTGTGGAGCTTAGCCAACTGGGCATGCTTGAACTTCTCGATTTCAGCGCGAACAAATTTTCTGGTATGATTCCTAGCGAGATTAGCAAATGTAGTTCTCTGATATTCATTGATCTTAGTCAGAACGAGTTGAGAGGTCCCATCCCCGTGGAAATCTCCAAGATGAGCACTCTCCAGGTTCTGGACATATCTAGAAATTATTTGAACGACAGTATTCCCACACAATTACAGAACATGCAGACCTTGTTCTATCCTAATTTCTCTTACAATAACTTTTCTGGCATTATCCTAGAGGGTAGCCCGTTTTCGTATTTGAATCCAACATGTTTTGCAGAGAATCCGTACTTGCGGAGTTGCAATTCTCATGTAAATCGGTCGCGAGGTCAAGCCCGGCTCAAACGTGTCTTTCTCATAGGGCTGGGATCACCTCTCATTTTGATCTGTAATTTGTTGTTCTTGGCAATTGGGGTAGCCATAATTAAAGCGAGAAGCGTCAAGGAAGAAGGAGACACCAGGCTGTGGGAAATGACGACATTCCAAATATTGGAATTTGGGATGGACGATATACTGGATTGCATAAAAGAAGAGAACATCATCGGCCGAGGAGGAGCGGGAGTTGTGTATGGAGGCATCATGCGGCCCAATGGCCAACAAATTGCAGTGAAGAAATTAATGAGGACAGACACTTCAAATGATCATGGTTTCTCTGCAGAGATCAAGATTCTAGGGAAGATCCGCCATAGACACATAGTTACATTGCTGGCCTTCTGCTCCAATCATGACACTAATCTTCTGGTGTACGATTACATGCCTAACGGAAGCCTGGGAGAGGTTCTCCATGGAAACAATGGAGCGCATCTGCAGTGGGATAGTAGATACAAAATTGCAGTGGAGGCTGCCAAGGGGTTGCGCTATCTTCACGATGATTGTTCGCCGTTTATCATTCATCGCGATGTGAAATCCAACAATATTCTCTTGGACTGCAATTTTGAAGCCCATATCGCAGATTTTGGCCTTGCCAAATTGTTGCATCATGCAGCTACCTCTGAATGCGTGTCTTCAATAGCAGGGACTTTTGGCTACATAGCTCCAGGTAAATTTGTTGTTCATTCTTTCTCAGTTTTTAATTTTTGTGTTCATATGTGTTCTTCGCTAGCCAATTTTTTCACTTTTGTGTTCATATGTATTCTTCGTTGGCCAATCTTAGTACAGGTTTGCCTAAAAGTTTTAGGTACACAGTATATTGCTACATTTTGTCTGTTTTTTAGATTGCATAGGAAGAAGCTTTATGGTCTGTTTTTCCCCCATTCTAACCCAACCCTGACTCGATTTTATCCGAGCGATTGTTCTTATCGAATGATCAGCATTAAATCGAGCGATTGGTCTTATCGAATGATCAGCATTAAAATAAATAGCGATCGTTCTTACCATGTTGTCTGACATTCATCTTGGCGTTTATAATTATTGAATTGACAGAGTATGCATACACTCTGAAAGTGGACAAGAAGAGTGACGTATATAGCTTTGGAGTGGTACTGCTCGAGTTGATTACAGGTAAAAGGGCAGTGGAAGAATTAGAATTTGAAGAGGACATGAACATTGCAGGTTGGGTGAAGATCAAGATGAGCAACTTTGACGTACGAGGAGTTATGAAGATTATAGATCCGAAGCTGAGCAACTTCCCTATGGAGGAGGCGATGCATTTGCTGTTCGTGGCTCTACTCTGTTTACAAGAGCAGCCTGTCCACAGACCCAGCATGCGCGAGATAGTCTACATACTCACAAGCTGTAACCCGACGCAATAAATTTCACGCTTTTACTATAACAGAACCCTCTTGGATTGTATGCGTAAAAGTCTTAGTCTTCAATCTTAGGACGCATCTTTTTACGATAAGTTGGCAAAAACCAGGCAGGACTTTTCGTGGCGGCTTGACCAGGCCGGACTCCGGACTGGCCAGATGTACGGTCCAGATCTCAACTTCCACAGATTTCCCGCATTCGGGCCATCGCCGCCCAAGCTGACCAGAGGCAGGTCGGTGCGAGTAAAGCTAGGTCGGTGCGAGCGCTGGCGCACTGAGATCTCTCAGGGGCCCTACCCATCAGAGAAATTTTTTTGACGGTTTGGTTTGTAAAGCTATCCTACATATAACTTTTAATAAACAATTGTAAACAATTGTGCCCATCAACAGACTTTAATATTGCAGAGAGACCATTTGGAGAACTGTTGTAGAGACTAGAAGCATATGACTCACTAATTACAACAAAACACCAACAATATCTTATGGATGGGTCTACAGTTGTCCAATTTCTAAGGCCATCAAAATTGAAACTATGACATGAGAAGTTGACAGTAGTCTTTAAAAGAATAATAAATATTTTCCAGTGACCCATAAAATAGACTAAGCAAACTGTTTCAGACATTAAAATTCCCCATAAAATAGTGTCATTTATTAGAGGCCATTATAATGTTTGAATCCTAAAATTTGAGAATAATCTATCACACCAAGGAATGAGAATGGTTAAGAGAGATGTTATAACTAATTTCCATTAACCAACATTATAGAAAGAAAACTAATTTGGAATAATGAAATTAATCCAATTTGTTAAAAAAAACGCCTCATGAAAACAATGAATTAAAGCTGTAAAAATACCATTTTTTTTGCCATAACTTTGATTATAAAAAAAAAAAAAAAAAAAAAAAAAGCATATAATACTATAATTTGTAATCAAATAAAGTCAGTTAGTTCTAATAAGAACCTCATAATAAATAAAACATATGGAATTGATAATTTTTCACTATACTCCTATGTCTATTTCAAGGTCTTGTACAATTAATAATACAGGGAGCCATTGAATGCCTCTAAAGAAGACAAAAAAGTACAAAATAAAGAATGCGCAGGAAGAAAACAGGTTGAGGATGCATTTTTTTGTTGGGTCTAAATATTTAAACTTTTAGAACTAATTGTTGTATTTGACTCTTTATTTTTTCTCTTAATTATTTATATATAATTTTATTGATATCCCTCCCTCACCTAGGACAACCTTAACATAGAGAATATATCCCTCTTCATTTGTTATAGTTGTTTTCCTGTGTAGAGATGTCTTAACAAATTGTTGATAATTAATTTAATTCTCTTGCACATGTGTTTTCATTTTTCTTCTACTTTTATGTTGATGAGTATGATGTCGTGAGTTGCTTTCCTCGAAGCTTATGACATTGAGATGATACAAAATTGGAGGCCACATTCTAGATCTCATCCCATCCTTTACCTTATGGGATCCACATGCAAGCCAACACTCTTCCATTCTCACTCCACTCTGTAATATTTTGTTGAGAGATGTTGAAACATGTGGCCTTCAAAGCAGTTAACTTATCCAAAATAGATATACAAGGCTTGAGAAAACCTAGAACCCTTACGTAGTAAGACCTAGTAAGTATTTTGTTGAGAGATGTTGAAACATGTGGCCCTCAAAGCAGTTAACTTATCCAAAATAGATATACAAGGCTTGAGAAAACCTAGAACCCTTACGTAGTAAGGCCTAGTAAGGGTATGGATGGAATTAGCTTTATCTTTCGGCCGCTCCAAGGAAAATGCGTTATCTACCTGAGAAGTTAATATTATTCCTTGAGAAATCTCGACAAACGCAAATTTAAAATTTTAGTTTACTTTTGACTTGGAAGCCTATCCAAATCCAAAAATGTAAAACGTATAGGCTGAGATACATGCAAAATCCCATTTATAAGAAAAAATACAACTATTTGGCGGCATGAAATAAGCAATAAGAAAGAAGTAAACTTCCCTGAATTATGGGGTAAGTGTAAAATCTATCCTACATCTTTTGTGAAGTCTGAAACGCACTATAACTCTATAGATAAGCTTTAAGAGATAAATTTTGGAATATATAAACATGTTCCATTATTTGGAGGGGATTATGACCGTAAAAACATGATAGAGATTGGCCTCGACATTTCTGAAATGGAATCTTTTGTAGGAAAGATTAAAGTTGGGAGGGATTTAGAAAGCACTAAACCTTTTATTACATTGATGGTGTGAAGGAATCATAACCATCTTTATCTTTGGAGGCTTTCAAAGTGTTTCACCAACCTTGATATCACCTAAAACCTAGACAAGGCGTTAGAGAGTCATCGAGATAGAAATTATAAGAGGTCTTGCTCGTGGGTGTCGAAAATTCCAAAGGAGTAGGGTTGGGTTGGGAAGGGGAAGGAAGATAAGTGATTCAAACTGGTAGGATTGCACTTGGTGATTTAATGTGAAATGGATAAAGGGTTTTTTTTAGTCCTTTTTAATTTATAATCTGCCTAAACTGCCTCAAGTCTCCAGCCATCTGCAAAATTGAAGATTCCTATGCAAAATTGTTAATGAATATTGGGTGGTCGGTGCATGGATTTTTCTCTCTTGTGCTTTGATGCACCTTAGACTAGACTGTCAATGCCATTGTCCAACCTCTAGGATTTATCCTTCCAAGTTACAGGGTCTTATGCAACCTGCCAACCCGACTCTCCAGTCCCAACTCTCAGCCTCACGAAATACTCAGCCTCCGGGATCCATGGTTTCAAACCCAAGTCAAATTGTAAAACACTCATGCCTTGAGAAAGTTGCAACTTGCAGAATCCGGAACGTGAGCTAGAGTTTGGAATGATCGAAATTTGAAATGGTTTATGGGGTTGAGGAAGGTTGTCGTCGGCCCCCGAATGCCAAATTTCCAATGTAGTCATTATCCAGATTCGGCATGATTATCATTTATGATTGTCTCACTCTCCTAATGACTAATCAACTACTCCATAGTCCTGAACTTTAATGTTGCATAATGCATTAATTATAATTTGTAAGTGACTGACCCATCAGCCATATACTCCCGAGTCCATCCAAGCTGAATAATTCTAAGTCTAACAGACTTTATATATATATAAATTAAAACTAGATACGAGCAAGTTTTAGTTTCGCCTGTCAATTTGGTTATTGGAAAAATAAATTAAACTTCATAGCTGACGTGGTGATTTTAAATCCAGGTGTATTTGAATGGAAAAAATGCCAAATACGTCCATACGGACATCAATTTTAACCCCTGGTGGAGATTGAAAAACTTCACGGGTAGAAACAGAGAAGAAGTTTCAAGCGCTGGTAGGGTGCTACAGCAGCCTAAATGAAGACATGTCGTCGAATTGAAAAAGGAGGTGGTGCAGTTTATCACGGCACTCAGAAACTCCCGGGTAGATCAGGGTTGCTTCAAGGTGACATTAATGTTGTCATTTCAGAGAGATTGTTTGTTTTAGTTGGGATGATAGTAACGTATAGTTTGATTCATTAAGTTTAATTTCAAGGGACGTTGTAAGCCCATCTATAATTTCAATTGTAAAAGAAGGGCTGGCTGTCATATTCATTTTATATGTCATCTATGTAATTAATAATTTAGCAATTGTACCAAAAGTGCAACAAAACGCTAAAGGAAAAAATGATTAAAGTATAATAGATTTGATTCAAAGTGAAAAAAAAGAAAATATTTTAAGAACTCTGATTTATAATTTTAAGCAGAATCCAATAAATAAAGAAACAAAAGCTTAAGGTAATCTTACATAACATAATATGCAACTATGCAAAGTCTTCTAATATATTCATGAAAATTACAAAATGAAATTCACAAAAATCTGCATAGGCAATGAAAAAACTAAAGAAGACAAATGCATCTATTAGAAAAATCAATATACATTCCATTTAAAATTTTACTAGCAATAAAACATTACACATAACATGCAAATCATATATTTTAGGACATTGTTGCACACTGAGACATAAAATTTCATAGTATATATCACATGCAAGTTGTCTCAAATCTAAAGCCCCATTGGATTCAAATGCATCACAAACAAAAACAAAAAATAACAAAAATGAAGTTACATGAAAGCAACCAAAAAATTATGCATAAGAGATCAAAAAATAGCCAAATAACCACCAAAAAGCACAACCAAACAAATTCCTTAAAACATGGATGGTAAGATATTTATATTGTTTCAAGCTTGAACAACACAAATTGGCATAGTATTCAACATCTATCCTTGATACCCTATGCTCCTCAATGAATAATTGGAATATTCCCCTTCTCTAAAGAGCTCTTAGTAAATGTCCATCAAGGTTTATACCATTCATCCAAAATCACAAATTACTAACCCATGTTTGCACATTGCTTTAAATTTAAGTTTTTAGAAAAAAATCAGTTTGCGACAAGGGTAATTCTAAACACCACAAATAAACATAGTATGCAACATAAGCCTCGATGTTAAAAACCATAAATAAGCATGGTATTTAACATATATCCTTGATACCCTATGCTCCTCTAAGCATAATTGGATGTTTCCCCTCCTCCAAAGAGCGCTTAATAAATGTCCATCAAATACTTATACCCTTTGTCCAAAATCAAAAAATGCACACCACACAAATTACTCCAAAACCAAGAACACAATCCTCATATTTGGCTTGAAGATGGAGTTAGAAATGATATATGTTCAACAACCATGCCCAAATAATAATTGAATGTGGTAGTCAAACCATCAACAATAAGGAATTGTTCTTTCTCCATTTCATCAATATTATTATTCTAATTTATGTCGAGTAAGATATATTTTTGTAAAACCAAACATGGAAGAACTGTTTTCATATCCACTATTACCACTTGAGATATAAAATTTTAAAACTGAATTGATAATTTAGAAAATAATAAAGTTTTGTTTTTAACAAACAAAAATTACATACTTATTTGAAGATGGTTTGCCCTTACAAGTAAATTTGAATTATAAATAGTTAAGAATTGTAAATAGTTAAAAGAGTTCCTAACATTGTTTTTAATATATAAGGGAAATGTTTAAATTAGAAAGATCATATATAAAAGCATCTCATGTGAAATTGTTTCTTTAATAATTATTAAAATTTTAAAATAAAAAACAAATAAAATCATAAATAAATTAATATTTGTGCTATTTTTTTTAATAATTTATGTATAAATAAATTTTAAGAAAATATAATACTAATTTTTTAACTTCTAAAAAACATTGATCTAAAACTTAAACTTAATTATTTAGTTTATAATTATGAAACAATTAGATAAGATTATATAAATTTATTATTTGTGTATATTTGTTTATCTAAAGTTTACTATACAAACATTTATAAGAAATCACACTAAAAGACATAAGTTGTATGAAGATTACATATAAAAAAAAAAGAGTTATCACAACACTCTATGTTAGTTGTATCTTCATGTATAAAAATTATTCTAAGGTTTGTGTTTTATGGTTTTGTCAAAATAATAAAAGAAATAGATAAGACAAATTATATATCTCGGTACCAATTGTTATTTTACATATCAAAGATACACTAAGGAATTGGTTGTGTGAACTTAACACACTAGGAAATTGGTTGTGTGAACTTAAGTCAATGGTATTTAGTGATTCTTAAGCAATTAGTACAAGAGACTGATGTCCCTCCAAGTAATAGGGTCCAAGTAATAGGGTGTACATGCCATATTGTGTTATTGATGGATGTTGTAGTGTTGACTTTGGAGCAAAGTGAGGATGCTATATAACAACTCTAACAAATCCAAAAAGCTTGTTCCATGTTGCATCAAGAGAGGTAAATTTATTTTAGGCTTGATTCTTCTAAGAGAGAAAAAATCCTGTGCTACATAAAGAATGAATAGGGAATTATCTTGCTATAAACAATGACATCATTTTTAATCCTTTTAGTTATCTCAAAAAATGGTGTGCCATTTTGTAGCTAGCAATTTCTACAGAAGGAGCAATAAAACGTCGAAAGGGAAAATAATGCAAAGAAAAGTGAAAATTATGAAGTTGAAAAGAGAGTAGTGTTTCCTTTTGCGAATTATTATTGGTATAGGTTGGGATCCAACCCCATGATGATCTTCCAGCCAATGTCGCACAATGTGATGACTATTTGTTTATGCTTGGGACTCAACCATGTTTGTTATATCATGGACTCTTAATTATGTATTCGTAGTGTTTTTTGGGATGGTTTAAATATATGGGTAATTTGGTAGATGGGCGACCCAATTTTGAGTTGACATTGACATAATATATGTCAAGAAAATGTATTGTGACTTATAGAATTAACTTTGAAAATAATAGGATACCTTTCTTGATGTTTGTCCTCTTCTACAACTCATTTATGAGTTCTTTCCAAGCACATTTACATGTGCTCATAGTGACATCTCATATTAATGCATATTAATACCTTCCACAATTATTTTTCCATGCTTTGCATAAAGAAATCCTTCTCACCACTTCTTTAAACCATTTTCAACCTCATAAGAGCATTCAAACCCATTTTATCACTTAGACACATCTAATAATTTTTCCAATAGCTCCTTGTGTAGGGTAGGGTAGGCTCAAGCACCATCACTAAACATACAGTTTCAAGCTAGTTTAGAAACCTAGAGCAAGTTATGAGCCGAGTTAAGAAGGTGATATTCCTAAGATTGAAACCTCAAGCTAATGTAAATCTCTCATATTTCGTTAGGCCTTGTTTGTCAACATGAGAAGCTATGGCAAAAGCGCTTCTATCAAGCCCTTGTTAATACATAAATACAAAGAAGAATTGAAAATGTCACTTTGAAAGTAATGAAGGTCAATCTACCTATAGACTTAGTTCCATTTTAAGATAAGATGAATCCCTACCAACATACCAACATAGGATCCAATTTTACAACTATGTGAACATCATTCATCAATACTTTTAAGAGCGTCAAATAGTTTGAGTCCTTGATAGGAACTCTATGTACAAAAATACAAGGAACACAAAATATATATGGTACCAATCATGTTGTTTACTAAAAGAATTGAAGAATGTTTATTGAGTCTTTACAATGTAGTTACATATTTCTTTGATTGCATGATAACTATGACTTGGCTTATGTTGTAGAACTACTAAAGTCTAGTTGGTTTAACTTATCTAATCAAAAAATTGATGGTGTCAATAAATTTAGGAACTCACTATTCTCTCGTAATGAGGTGTATTGTGTAGTTTCTTCCTTGGCCACATCACCTATCCAATAAACTTCATAGGCATACACCTAAGCATCTCAAATCCAACTGGATAATTCGAACTCCTATTAATAAACATCATCAATAAAATTTGCAAGTTAATGAATGGGAGTTTGCTCGTGGGATTGATGATCAAGGCTTGGTAACATGACCAAAAAATCGTCAACATCCTTGGCATTCGACCATCCTTATACATGAACCTTCACAATGTCAAAATTCTTGCGAATAAGCTTCCACACTAGGTAGCTACCAAAACATTGATCAATAGCATGTATTTCTTTATAAGAACCTTAAAAAACATTAATATCACACCAAGAGTATTGGAGGAATAGAAATTTGGCTTACCTGTCTCCTTTACTCTATTCAAACATGATCCCCATCCCTTAACTTCAAGGAAGGGCATGAATCTCCAATTTCATCCCTGAGGTAAATAAATTGATTCTCATCAATTGATTCCCCTTTCAAGAAATTTTGCATCATCATCTATTACTTCTCCCTACAAGACCAAATATCATCACTATGCAATATACACCATTACCATGAAATATTTCATAAACAATTATTTGCATCCAACGAGTTAGGATCATTCTGCCTGTGGATGTGATTTCTATAAGTTGAAGGAAAATACTTTATGATATAAATTTTGGGAGTCATCTTGTTGAGATATTGGGAAACATTTTGCACTTGCTCATTTTTATTTAGCATTTGTGATTGACATTTTTTTTAAAACTTATATAAAGCCAACTTTGATGTCAATCTTGAAGGGTTCAATATCTCACAATCCTTTAAAATGAAATGAGATCCTACCCTTCCAATTTGATCCTGGTCCAGGTACACATCCAAAAAATGATTTATTTTTACATGTCAATCTTTAAGGGTTAAAAAAATGATTTATGAAAACAAAATTATTTTTACATGTCAACCGTGAAGAGTTCAATATCTCACCGTCCTTCAAAATGAAATGGGACCCTGCCCTTCAAATTTGAGCCGAGGCACACATCCAAAAAATGGAACAACCACGAAAAAACAAACAACACAAAATAATGAGAAATTCCCCGTCCAATCTATCAAGAGTTACAGAATGGAATATTTTCCAGTGACACAAACGATCCATCCACTCCCTTTTATCTTTTGAGAGTTCTCATCTTGCGCAGTGATAAACCCTGATTTTTTTTTGGCATTGCTAACATTATGTTTGGTGTATGGTGATTGCAAATCTTTATTATCTCAGTTATTAACCTGTTAAATTAGATATATTTTTTATTCTTGTTAATTGTAGCTCTTTATTATGTTTAGCATATTTTATTTTATTTTTATTTTTATTTGTTTATATCTCTCACCGCGTCTGAATGGATGTATCATGCTCATGGAATTGTTTTCTACATCCAGTGTGTAGCTATGCAAGGAAACTAACATTGGAAACGAGGTGAACATCTTTCTTCCTTTTTTATTTTTGCCAAGTTGTAGACCATATACAGGTGGGCCTACAATATAATTGTATGGACCCCAACTGTAGTGCACATGCATTACATCTTTGGAGGGTGAAAGCTACAAAGTGTATTTTTTTTAAATTTGAATGCATGTCAAGTTGGGCCTACAAGATAACGTGTGTTGACCCACAACTAAAATGCTTGGCACTGGAAACGTGATTGACGGGAGAGCATTGGGTTTTCAAACAATAAAAAATAGAGGTGAAAGTTTTATATATGTATATATCTTCATACTATCATACTCGTGGGAGCGCCTGCAAAGCGGAGCACCCGCTCAAGTAGAGGTTCCAAAGTCTCGTTAATCCCCCACGGCATCTGGGAGCGCCTGCAAAGCGGAGCACCCGTTCAAGTGGAGATTATGGAGGCTCATTAAACTCTCCACGGCATTCTGGTCGTTCCTCCAGCTAATCATATTTCGCCACATGACATTTAGTGAAGATGAGCGTAGCATTCACGCCGCCATTCCAGGAAGAGGAGAAGATGCTGCACTGATCAAGCAAGCACCGGGGTGGGAGTTCTGCAGCTACAATGGAAAAATCCATCTCCTGGACTTGGTCGAAGTCTATTTTTACTTGTATGGGTTTTCTTGTGTACTAAATCTATTCTTGCAGGTCCATGGTTCGAATCCTCTCGTGGAGATAGTTAGCCTTCTACAGCTATTGAGACCAAGTGGAATTGTCGCTGCACCATAACAAACCTTCTGCAAAACCCTCCAGGACGACAATCTTTCTTTTGATAATCAGACCACTTAATGGCACGACTGACATGGCCAGGACTGCCACTGTTCACACCTCCTCCTGTTGCTGATACAATATATTTTTTCAGCAGGATCAAAAGTATATAACACCTCCTCGTTGCTCACTGCTTACCTTTCGTGTAAAACGTAACCTGTTGAGAACTTAATGTTATTGTGGTTGAAATTAAATGTAAGATTTGTACAGGTGGTAACTTTTTATTTGATAAAGGGACGACCGATTTTCAACCAATTAAAAACGTGGCCTCCAAAGTCGACCTCGTAGAATAAAAGCCTTCGGCTTAATAACTTCTAAAGTGGGCGTCCGATCTATGACTTTATGAATAGCGACAATTGCCATTCTCTTGTAGCCCCCACATAAATATTAATTCATCTTTAAATATTTTATATTTTATTTGAGTTTAATAGAACGTGCAATAGTATGTAGAAAGGAAAATAAATGGGAAGGGTTCGATATTTAGTTATTTATGTTTAGTATTTTTTGGGATGATTTAACTAGCATTTGCTTTATAAAATGAAAAATCTCAAAGTAAAATAAAAGGAACAAAAGTAAGATGTGATGAAGTGGAAAGGAGAGTAGTATTTTTATTTTTTGAATTATTATTGGTATAGGTTGGGATCCAACCCATGATAACATTCCATCAAATGCCATGTAACTTGATGACTTTTTATTTATGCTTCACACTAAGGCAACCTTGTTTGTTGTATTATGGACTCTCAATTATGTATGCATAGTGTTTATGAGGATAATACATTTGTTTTATGGGCCGCCCAATCTTGAGCTTTGCTATGAATGCCAAGTGGATTTTCCTTCATCCATTGTCTTGACTCAAATAGGTTATGTAATCTAGAATTGTTGGGAATTTTTAAGCTACGTTTGGATTTTAACAAGCACGCTCATTCCCCTTTAAATTAAAGTTCTTAGAAAGTTGACATATATTCAAAGATTCCAAAGAAAAATGAATCAACAACGAAAATGTACCAACATTATTAATATTGTAAATTGGTTGTATTGTATTTGATAATTGACATGAGATATCATCATATAACCACCATAAAATCTAAATAAGCATAAATCATCATATCATATTTGTCACATGCCCCAATTTGCAAAACAATTTAATGTCATTGAGGAACATTATGTTATATTTTATGCTAAAGTTTGTAATTGATGACCAAGTGAGGTCAAGGATAATTAATGTATTTCAGAATATTTTATTAATAAATAAATAAATGATGAGACAACACCTTAGGGAAGCTGTTAAATGAGTGTTAACTAGTCACTTGGTGGAGGAGACTAGGTGGAGAGTATACTAACAAGTGGCAGCATCCTCAAACTACTTCTAGCTATTGCAGGTGGTAATTTCCCTATAATCATGGTCATGATTCCCCAAGAAAGTGGAATTGGAGCAGGTGGCTCTTTAAGTAAAAACTGACCCAGAAGACCTAGGCATTATTCTAAAACTTCCCATTGAAGACAGCTGAGGCTGGTCATTCTGGAATTTTGATCAGTTTGAGTGAATGAAGTGCACATGAGAATTTCGATGGAGGGGACTTGTTGAAGTGAGTTTAAGGGGTTTAGGATGAAGATTGAACTTGTGCGGCTACTCTAGGCTAAAGTTTTTACTGCTATGAGCAAGGCTGATTTACTGCTATATATTTATTCAAGTGACAAAGGATCTCAAGGTTACATCTCTCACCCAGTACTCTACCAGAAGGACCAGGAAACAGGCTCGGGGGTCCTAAGAAAGTGCAGATTAGGCTTTCTCCAGGAGTTGGATGGGAGGAACAGCCTCCTTAAGTTGTTGTCACCTCATCCATTGATACGTTTTTATTTGTTCAGGTTTATTTATAGTTTATCTACTGTTTTCAGAAAAAAGATTACTAGTTTTCAAGTTATGCATATTATTATTTTATTAGGGTTTATGAAGAGGAGAGAGCATTTGATGAAACTATTGATTAGTAGATTATATTTAAAACAATAATGATACTGCTAAATGAAACATGAATAGAAAGAAATTATCACACTGTATTTTTCCACGCCTTTTATAAGGCACTGCTCTAGTACAACTCGTTGTTTAAGTTAGATAAGTATATTTGTTTATTACTCTGTATGAAAAATGCAAATGATTGCTTCTATAGTTTTATGTGATTCATTTACAGAAAACTAGCAGAACCTGCTCTATCTACTGAAAGTATCTGTATTATCTAATTACAGGAAAATAATAGAATATATATTAATCACTAGTAGTCATATTAATCACATAATTATTACTAGTACTAATATGTATTATAAACACAAATAATAAAGTTAAATAAACAAATATATGAATAGTAAAAATAATACTTAGGGTTAACCTAGCTAGTACTTCATAAGTTTTATAGTAATTTATTCCAAGTTCACATTTTGCATTCTATTTTAAAATACAAATGTTTTACTATAACCATCAAGCATTACCTAGGGTTTACAAGGGATAGGTTTTTATCCTTGAAAATAGACTTTCATATTCTTACTCTTAAGACAAAAATCTAAGGGCTGTAATAATTATTTATTAAAAATAAAATAAATACAGGGCTAGATTTATCTTGAAAAATCATTCAATACAGAACTATAATTTATCCAAAGATAATAACCATTTTGAGAGAAAAACATAGTACTTTATTCACCTATTAATAGTGTAAAAATTCAAATAGTATAAATTACTGTAAATCAATTATATTAAAATGATAAATTTTAAAATTTAATAATACTATAAACAATTTAAACAGGGACCAAATAGAAATAGCATAATGTCCCACGGCCTTTTTAATAACTGTTGTTGAGGCTTAAGCCTGATTAAAACATTTTATACAAATTTAAATAGAACAATAAACTGAAATTTTAGCTATTACATTTCATAAGTAAAAACCCTTTCACCTAATTACAAGTCTCGACTGAACGAAGAGTCTTTTCTTCACCATTAAAGACCACTTAAAAATTTAAGTAACCAGGCAATGATCGAAACAGCATTGTCACGGCTTAAAGATGAGTTTTAAAAATAAAGCAAAAGCTTTTACATCTTCCAGGCCGTAAAGGCTCTTTAAAGAAAACTCCAAGCCACGGTTGCAATAGCCTTTGAGTTTCTTATCCGTAATACCCTCTAGGGTTTTTAAATAGTATAAGAAGAAAACAAAACAACAAGAAATAATAACCTAACAAGTAAACCAAGGCCGAGCCACAACCAGGACAATGGAGATTCATATCTTTTCGACCACCACAACTCAATGCAGGAGAAAACCCTTAGTAGAACCGGGGATTACCAGGGTTAGCGTGGCTGTGAATGGGAGAGTTGTGCTATCAGCTAACCCCAATTGTTGTGAGAGGAACCTACGTAGAAAAACAAGTCCTGGTTACAGTTTTTAAAATGTATTTATAATTTAACCTTGCTGTAAAACGAAACTCTTGATGGGTAGTTACCTGGCAGTGTTCTCGTTTGGAGAAATCATGGAAATAGCCCACCAGATACAGATAAATGGCACCTTAAAGGGTAATGCCAGAGGTTATGAAGATGCTAAAGTGCAACGTAACCCTAAATTATGCCCTAAAGGAGTTAAACACCACGAAGGAAGAAATCAACCAGAGGGAGAAGCACATGTAACCATGCGTAAAAACTCAAATCTCAGCTCACAAGTTGGTGACCAAAAACTAGTTTCATTACGCGAGATATTACACAGTAGTCAACAAGCTTTGAAAACCCCCTTACGTCCTCACCGAAACAACTCATAGTAACTTTTTGGAAGATGGGTTGCAAATCTGAGGTTATTGCAGAGTCATGGAGGCCACCAGCTCGTAGCTCAGCCGCACATAGTCGAAGAACCATCTCTCTTGCAAAATGAGGGTTAGGGCAAAAGATAAGTCAACTTACCCATTGATTTTGACACCTCCACGTGAAAACCCAAATTATTTCATAAGCGTGGGTGCAAGTCAATAGTTGAGTGTAGTTCCAATCAAAAACCTTAATCATTTAATCGATGCAATTTTCTTAAGTGCTAATAATATATTTCCTTTGAATTATTTTGATACTTAGTTTATCAACTATAGGATTAAGACATGAAATTTCTTCTAGGGTTTTATTAATAGATCAAGATAAGATAGTTCTTTTGTTAACTATGTTTGATAAAACGTAGTTAAAAGAAATATGTCTAATATTCAACTATATTATGTTAACCAACAATATTATCTCAAGATTTTACTAAGCAAACTTGTGTGAAGGTATAGTTTATAGCTAATGGGTACACCAGGAAATCGAGGTGTAAGATACAAATAAAAAGAAATCAAGGTAAAACTGTTAAAGTTTAAAAAGGCATTCTTTCAGGTAGGAAGAGAATCTTAATTCAAATGCAATATGGAATTGGGGACACAAGTAAGTACAGTTCTCATACTTTATATAAGAGCTTCAATTGTAAGTCTAAACATCTAAACAATCAATCTACAGTTAAGAGTCAATATAGCTTTGTTTATATTTTTGAGAAAAAACATTTAATTATAAAACCTTAGGATAAGGGTAAATGTGATATTACATCTAGTGTCGTTGAGTGACCTAAGCATTAAGCTACGAACTTTGTTTCTTCCTATTTAAACTCTAGATCACAAGTACTGTAAGCAAGAATACAAGTATTCATTAGAATTTAATCATTAATCATCCAAATGATTGATGTCATTTTTTATAGTAATTGATCATACAATTTAACCCATGCATATGCAATTTTGTTTTAACATTCTTCTTGGAGTTTTGACAACATAAATAAGATCAATGTTACCTCTTATGGAGACAAGCTGCATTTTAAACATTCTAAGTCTAGCATCATATTTATGCTAGAGAAGTATATTCTTGACCTGGAAATATATATTATTTTAACTGGAACATAAGCTTACCTGTTAAAACCTATAAAGAACCATCAGTCCCACTGTGTTAGCTATAAGCTAAGTAAGCCCCGATCACACCTAAGAAACTTTCCCTACTTGACAAAAGAAAACAATAGTATACTTAGCATTAGTAAAAGACAGATTTCTTTTCTACTTTCTTGAAATACAATTGCTGAGTTGAAATAGTGCTAACATAGCTTTTAAAAATAAGCATGTAAGTTATACAAAATTTATAAGAAGTAATCTTTGTTTCTCTTGCAAACTGTTTAATTATCTGCTAACAATTAGTGGTACACTAGCATTGACATTTGACATTTTATGTCACATGAAACATTTTAAATTTTTATGAATATTTGAGTTATTACATGTGGTATTAAACACAAGGTTCAGACACTAGGCCTGAATGTGGCTCAACTTGCATATGTGGAATAGTAAACTTAAATAAATATATTGATGTTATTTTGTTTTGAATGATATTCCGAGAGAATTTTGTTTTCTGAGTTAACCACAGGTATGGAAATATTGAAAGAATATGCGGATGAGGAGTCTCCCTACACTGAACGGAATAATTTTCAAAGAGAACCTATACAAGAAGAGATAAATAATAATTCTTTTGAATTACTACAAACAGTTAAGGAACTAAAAACAGAGATGGAATCAGTCAAAAAAGAAAATGAGAGAATTCTGAGAGCTCGGGAGGAGCTAAATTAGATTTTGATGGAGAGATTTCATACTGAGGAAAAAGATAAAAGAACCGAGTCTGAAGATATGGGTTATCCGCATAAAGATAAAAAGACTAAACAAATTAAAATCGAAAGTAGCTCATCTTCTGAAGTGTATGGTGATTCACATAGACAAAACTTCCAATATACTAGTGACAGTAGTGAAGATAATGACCATACTAGGAAGAGAAAGTTTAAACCTTGCAAAGAAATATCTAGGGAATTTAAGAAAATCAAGCCACCAACTTTTAATGGAGAAACTGAGAAGGGGGGAGAAGCAGAATCCTGGCTATCCGAGATGAAGAAACACTTCCAAATTTATAACTACTCTAATCAACTGAAGGTCAGGATGGCTATTTATGATCTTATAGGGAAAGAAGATATTTGGTGTCAGGACTTAAAAAGAGTAAAAGGTATAAGGGAGAAAAATATTAATTGGAGTACATTTAAGAAATATTTCAAGAAGAAATTTTTATCTAAACAGTATTATGAGGAGAGGGCTAAGGAATTTTATGAGCTAAAACTGGAAACAATGAATATGAAAGAACTAAATAGTAAATTTCTAAGTCTGCTCAGGCATGTGTCGTACATTGTGGACGAGAAACCTAAGGTACAACGATTTCTCAGCTATTTACCTTATCATATAAAAGACAGAATTGAGTATGACAATCCAAAAACTTTAGAAGAAGCAATGAGAAAAGTGAATTTCTGTTATGAACAGAATCGTAAAAAGGAAAGTATGACCAACTAGAAGGCCAAAAGAAACAATAACTTTGAACAAAAAAATAAAGGTTTTGTTCCTAATCGAAATTTCAAGAATAGTAACACCATAAATTTTCCTAGTAAAAATTTCCAAGGGAGTAAAAGTAATTCAGAGACCAATCCAAATAATCAAAGGAGTAAAGAATCTGCTAACAACCACAATAACTATACTAAAAATTTTGAACGAAAGGAACCAATAAAGTGTTGGGAATGCAATGGTCTGCATTATGCATTAGTTTGCCCCAATCGAAATAAGACTATTAGAAACATACACACAATACAAGAGAAGATGACCCTTGAAGATCTAGCGAGGACAATGCCGAGGATCAACACAGGATTGGAGAATAGACAAGAAGATTATAAAACTTCCATGGTGGAAGTGGAAGGTAAGCTAAATCAAATACCTATATCTATTTTAATCGATCCAGAAGCTAGTTTAAGATACATTTCTCCTAATTTAATAGAAAAGTGTAAGCTTTTAGTTGAAAAGTTTGCAAGATATTGGTTAGTTCAACTAGCTACTGGTGCAAAGAGAAAAGTAAATAGCTTTGTTAAGAATTGTGTGGTAACTATGGATAAATTTGAAACCTTCATTAAGCTTAATGTGTTACATTTAATCTCATATGATATGTTAATTGGTATGAATTGGTTAGAACAACGTAGGGTAGTCCTGAATTTATTTGATAAAACCTTTACTTGCATAAATAACGATGGAGAGTTAATAAATGTAAAAGGAATCCCTAGGAAAACAACCATAAGGCATATTTCTGCTTTGCAGCTTAAGAGAGTTGTTTCGAAAGGTTGTAAAGCTTTTGCCGTAACAGTAAATAATGAAGAAAACACTAATAACAGAGATAAATTAAAACTGGAAGATATTTCAATCCTAAGGGAATATTCAAATGTATTTCTGGAAGAAATTCCGGGACTGCCTCTGAAACAGGAATTAGATTTTACTATTGAGCTGGTACCTGGTGCAATGCCCAGCTCAAAAGCCCCTTATCGTATGAATATACTGGAATTAAATGAACTTAATTCGCAGTTAAAAGAGCTCATTGATAAGAATTACAGTAGACCTAGTGTGTCTCCCTAGGGGGCACCTATCATTTTTGTTAAGAAGAAGGATGGAACTCTATGACTATGTATATATTACCGTCAATTAAATAAAATGACTATCAAGAACAGATACTCGTTACCCCACATAGATGATCTGTTTGATCATCTACATGGAGCAACGGTGTTTTCAAATATTGATTTGCGATCTGGATACCACCAGGTCTGAATCAAGGATGAAGACATCTTTAAAACAACTTTTAGGACCCAGTATGGTGATTGCGAGTTTGTCGTTATGCCATTTGGGCTTACTAATGCCCCAACTGTTTTTATTTGTTTGATGAATAATGTAATACATAAATATCTGGATAAATTTGTGGTCATATTTATTGGCCACATATTAATTTACTCAAAGTCTGAAGAGGAACATAAAGAACACTTAAAAATTGTCTTACAAGAGTTACGAGAACATCAAATTTATGCAAAATTCTGTAAATGTGACTTCTTTAAGGATAAAATTCAGTATTTGGGTCATGTGGTGACTAAAGAAGGAATTTCTGCCGACCCCGAAAAGATAAAGGAAATCAAGGAATGGCCAGTCCCAAAAGACGTGACTGACGTCCGGTCATTCATGGGGATTACTAGTTATTATTGAAGATTCATTAAGGGGTTTTCAAGAATTGCAAATCCTATAACCTCTTTGCAGAAAAAAGGGAAGAAATTCGATTGGAATCAGAAGTGTGAAGACAATTTTAATAAGTTCAAAACATTATTAACCACTGCACCAATTCTAAGAATTGTTGACACTAATAAAGATTTTATAGTATGTATTGACACATGCAATGACGGTTTAGGTGGAGTTTTAACTTAGGAAGGACACGTCATTGCTTATGAGTCTAGGTAGCTGAAGGTTCATGAGAAAAATTATGTGACCTAGGACATGGAGTTAGCTGTTGTCATACATGCCTTAAAAATGTGGCATCATCATTTAATCTGAAGGAAGTTTATATTAATGACAGATAATAAAGGATTGAAATATTTTTTGGATCAACCTAACTTGAATGCTAGGCAAGCTAGGTGGCTAGCTTTTCTTAGTGAATACGATTTTGAAACTCAACATATTAAAAGAAAGGAGAATAAGGTCGCTGATGCATTAAGTAGAAATGCAAAGTTGAATTTTATAGCAGCCATTAGTACTTATAAGACAGACTCGGAAGAACAATTAGAAGATGGAATAGAACACGATGAAAATTATCGAAAATTACAAGCAAGGGTAAAAGAAAATTTAATAGAAAGTCTAGGTACAGGGTACAACTTGAATGAAAAAGGATTATTATTGTATAAAGATAGATTATACATACCTAATGTACCTAAGATTAAGCTGTTAATTTTAAACTAAGTTCATAAAACTCCTTATTCAGGGCATCCGGGTTATCAAAAAACCATAGCCATGCTAAGAAAGGATTATTTCTGGCCAAACATGAAAACTGAATTGGAAGAATACATTGCTAGGTGCTTTGAATGTCAGTAAGTAAAGAATGAACATCAACATCCAGCTGGGCTACTTCAGCCATTGCCTATTCCTAGCAGGAAATGGGAGATATTTAGCCTCGATTTTATCACAGGACTACCTAGAAATCAGAACTTAAATGACTCAATAATGGTAGTTGTTGATAAACTGAGCAAAGCAAGCCATTTTATACCTGTAAAAACTACTTTTAAAGCTGCAAATATTGCTGATATTTTCTTTAAACAATTTTTTCAACTGCATGGAATACCGAAGGTGATAATTTCAGACTGAGACCCTAAGTTTATAGGCAACTTTTGGAAATCCTTGTTTAAAGGGTTAAATACTATGTTAAACTTTAGTACATCTTTCCATCCTCAAATCGATGGACAGACTGAAAGAGTAAATCCGGCATTGGAGGATCTGCTCAGAATGTATGTAAAGAAGGAGCCAGGTAAATGGGAAGATTATTTACACCGGGTAAAATTTGTTTACAATAATCATTATCAAGCTTCAGCTAGGTATAGTCTTTTGAAATTCTGTATGGAAGGAAATGCAATACCCCCATCTCTTGGAGTAATCCAGTTGACAGGTTAGTATTAGGACCTGGATTATTAAAGGAGATGTAGTTAATTATAAAACAGGTACAAGGTAATTTGAAAGTTGCGCAAGATCGACAGAAAAGCCAGGCAAATCTTAAACGAACTCCAAAAGAGTTCCAGGTAGGTGAACATGTTTTTATTAAGGTGAGACCTAAAAATAGTTCTCTGAGGTTAGGTAGCTGTGCTAAGCTGGCACCCCGATATTGTGGTCCTTTTCAAATACTGCCCAGGATAGCACAGGTAGCATATCAGTTAGCTCTACCACCAAATTTGAAAGTTCACAATGTTTTTCATATATCTGTATTAAAAAAATATGTATATGATGCTACTCATGTTATTAATTGGAATGATGTGCAGGTGGAACCCGAAAGAGATTTTATGGTGGAACCGGATTGTATCCTCTAAAGGAGGGAGATCTTGCTTCGAAATCGCACCATTGGTTAGGTGAAGCTGCAATGGAAGCACCTTAGTCTAGAAGAAGCCACCCAGGAATTGGAAAGTCATATGCAGGATGCATATCCAATTCTATTTCAGGGAAATTCTGAGGACAAGGAATAAATAACATCGAGGATGATGTTATAAATTAAGGGGGTGTGTATGTCACATGCCCCAATTTGCAAAACAATTTAATGTCATTGAGGAATATTATGTTATATTTTATTCTAAATTTTGTAGTTGATGACCAAGTGAGGTCAAGGATAATTAATGTATTTCAGAATATTTTATTAATAAATAAATAAATGATGAGACAACAGCTTAGGGAAGCCATTAAATGAGTTTTAACTGGTCACTTGGTGGATGAGACTGGGTGGAGAGTATACTGACAAGTGTTCGCATCCTCAAACTACTTCTAACTGTTGCAGGTGGCAACTTCCCTATAATTGTAGTCATGATTCCTCAAGAAAGTGGAATTGGAGCAGGTGGCTCATTAAGTAAAAAATTACCCAGAAGACCTAGGCATTATTATAAAACTTCCCATTGAATACAGCTGAGGCTGGTCATTCTGGAATTGTGATCATTCTAAGTGAATGAAGTGCACATGAGAAATTCGATGGAGGGGACTTGTTGAAGTGAGTTTGAGCGATTAACTGCTGAAGATTGAACTTGTGTGGCTACTCTAGGCTGAATTTTTTACTGCTATGAGCAAGGCTGATTTACTGTTGTATATTCAGTCAAGTGACAAAGGATCTCAAGGTTACATCTCTCACCCAGTACTCTACTAGGAGGACCATGAAACAGGCTCGGGGGTCCTGAGAAAGTGCAGATTAGGCTTTCTCCAGGAGTTGGTTGGGAGGAACAACCTCCTTAAGCTGTTGTCACCTCATCCATTGACATGTTTTTATTTGTTTAGGTTTATTTATAGTTTATCTACTGTTTTCAGAAAAAGATTACTAGTTTTCAAGTTATGCATATTATTATTTTATTAGGGTTTATGAAGAGGAAAGAGCATGGTTTATTGATGAAACTATTGATCAGTAGATTATATTTAAAACAATAGTGATACTGTTAAATGAAACATGAATAGGAATAAATTACCACAATGTATTTTTCCACGCCTTTTATAAGGCAGTACTCTAGTACAGCTAGTTGTTTAAGTTAGATAAGTAGATTTGATTATTACTCTGTATGAAAAATGCAAATGATTACTTCTATAGTTTTATGTGATTTGTTTATAGAAAACTAGTAGTACCTGCTCTATCTACTAAAAGTATCTGTATTATCTAATTACAGGAAAAGAATAGAATATATATTAATCACTAGCAGTCATATTAATCATAAAATTATTACTAGTACTAATATGTATTATAAACACAAATAATAAAGTTAAATAAACAAATATAGGAACATTAAAAATAGTACTTAGGGTTAACCTAGCTAGTACTTCATAAGTTTTATAGTAATTTATTCCAAGTTCACATTTTACATTCTGTTTTAAAATACAAATGTTTTACTCTAACCATTAAGAATTACCTAGGGTTTACAAGAGATAGGTTTTTATCTCTGAAAATAGACTTTCATATTCTTATTCTTAAGACAAAAATCTAAGAGCTGTAATAATTATTTATTAAAAATAAAATTAATACATGGCTAGATTTATCCTGAAAAACCATTCAATACAGAACTATAAGTTATCCAAAGATAATAACCATTCTGTACTTTATTCACTTATTAACAATGTAAAGATTCAAATAGTATAAATTACTGTAAATCAATTATATTAAAATGATATTTTAAAATTTAATAATACTATAAACAATTTAAACAGAGACCAAACATAAATAGCATAATCGACCATGGCGTTTTTAATAATTGTAGTCGAGGCTTAAGCTCGATTAAAACATTTTATACAAATTTAAACAGAACAATAAACCAAAATTTTAGCTATTACATTTCATAAGTAAAAACCCTTTTACCTAATTACAAGTCTCGACTGAATGAACAGTCTTTTCTTCACCATTAAAGACCACTTAAAAATTTAAGTAACCAGGCAGTGGTAGAAACAACATTGTCGCGACTTAAAGCCATGTTTTAAAAATAAAGCAAAAGCTCTCACATCTTCTAGGCCGTATAGGCTCTTTCAAGAAAACCCCAAGTCATGGCTGCAATAGCCTTCGATTTTCTTATCTGTAATACCCTCTAGGGTTTTTAAATAGTATAAGAAGAAAACAAAACAACAAGAAATAATAAACTAACAAGTAAACCAAGGTCGAGCCACAACCAGCACATCGGAGATTCATATCTTTTCGACCACCACAACTCAACACAGGAGACAACCCTCAGTGAAACCGGGGCTTACCAGGGTTCACATGGCCGTGAATGGGAGAGTTGTGATATCAGCTAACCCCAATTGCCATGAGAGGAACCTGCGCAGAAAAACAAGTATTGGTTACAGTTTTTAAAATGTATTTATAATTTAACCTTGCTGTAAAACGAACCTCTTGATGGGTAGTTACCTATCAGTGTTCTCGTTTGGAGAAATCGTGGAAATAACCCACCAGAGACAGCTAAATGGCACCTCAAAGGGAAATGCTAGAGGTTATGAAGATGCCGAAGTGCAATGTAACCCTAAATTACGCCCTAAAGGAGTTAAACACCATGAAGGAAGAAATCAACCAGAGGCAAAAGCACATGTAACTGTGCATAAAAACTCAAATCTCAGCTCACAAGTTGGCGGCCAAAAACCAGTTTCATTATGTTAGAGCTTACATAGCAGTCAACAAGCTTTGAAAACCCCCTTACGTCCTCACCGAGACAACTCACAGTAACTTTCTGGAAGATGGGTTGCAAATCTGAGGTTATTGTAGAGTCATGGGGGCCACGAGGTCGCAGCTTGCCCGCACATAGTCGAAGAACCCTCTCTCTTGCAAAATGAGGGTTAGGGAAAAACATAAGTCAACTTACCCATTGATTTTGACACCTCCACGTGGGTGCAAGTCAATAGTTGAGTGCAGTTCCAATCTGCATTAAAATGATTACAATCAAAACCCTTAATCATTTAATTGATGGAATTTTCTTAAGTGCTAATAATATATTACCTTTGAATTATTTTGATACTTAGTTTATCAACTCTAGGATTAAGACATGAAATTTCTTCTAGGGTTTTACTAATATATCAATATAAGATAGTTCTTTTGTTAACTATGTTTGATAAAACATTGTTAAAAGATATATGTCTAATATTCAACTATATTATGTTAACCAACAATCTTATCTCAATATTTTACTAAACAAACTTGTGTGAAGGTATAGTTTAGAGCTAATGGGTACACCAGGAAATTCAGGTGTAAGATACAAATAAAAAGAAATCAAGGTAAAACTGTAAAAGTTTAAAAAGGCATCCTTTCAGCTAGGAAGAGAATCTTGATCCAAATGTAGAATGGAGTTGGGGACACAAGTAAGTACAGTTCTCATACTTTATATAAGAGCTTCAATTGTAACTCTAAACATCTAAACAATGAATATACAGTTAAGAGTCAATAAAGTTTTGCTTATAATTGTGAGAAAAAACATTTAATTATAAAACCTTAGTATAAAGGTAAATGTGATATACATCTAGTGTCGTTGAGTGATCTAAGCATTAAGCTGTGAAATTTGTTTCTTCCTATTTAAACTCTAGATCACAATTATTGTAAGCAAGAATACAAGTATTCATTAGAATTTGATCTTAATCATCCAGATGATTGATGCCATTTTTTATAGTAATTGATCATACAATTTAACCCATGCATATGCAGTTTTGTTTTAACGTTCTTCTTGGAGTTTTGACAACATAAATAAGATCAATGTTACCTCTTATGGAGACATGCTGCATTTTAAACATTTTAAGTCTAGCATCATATTTATGCTAGAGAAGTATCTTCTTGACTTGAAAATATATATTATTTTAACTGGAACATACGCTTACCTATTAAAATCTGTAAAGAACCATTAGTCCCACTGTGTTAGCTATAAGCTAAGTAAGCCCCTATCACACCTAAGAAGCTTTCCCTGCTTGACAAAAGAAAACAATAGTATACTTAGCATTAGTAAAAGACGGATTTATTTTCTACTTTTTGGAAAAATACAACTGCTGAGTTGAAACAGTGCTAACACAGCTTTTAAAGATAAGCGTCTAAGTTATACAGAATAATATAAGAAGTGATCTTTGTTTCTCTTGCAAATTGTTTAATTATCTACTAACAATTAGCAGTACACTAGCATTGACATTTGACATTTGTGTCACATGAAAAATTTTAAATTTTTACGAATATTTGAGTTATTACAATATTCAAATATATCATATAGAAACATCCACATTGACACTACTATGCCTTGTGGACTTGACGTTGACATATTATTAGTGAAGAAAATGTATTATGATTTGTGGAAGGAAATTTGACAACAACAATATGATACCTTTCTTGATGTGTGTCCTCTTCTACTAGTCATTTATGAGTTCTTTCCGTGCACATTTACATGTACTTATAGTGACATCTCATAAAAAAATGTTTACATGAATCTTTGTTTCAACTAAAAATATGATTTGTGTTGCAGTTATAGTGTTACATTACAATACTTCATTATACCATGTCATATAAGATTACAACATGAAATATATGTATGGAAAAATAAAAAAATAATTATTCCAAGTATAAATTAAAAACAATATGAATAAAAGTGTTTTTTGTAATATAAAATTGTTATAAACATTGAATAATGGTGATGGTCTATGTTAACCAAAAGGTGGTAATTTTTTTATGCTTTGATACCATGTAAGTGGAAAAATTAATTTTGAAGAAATATGAGTGAGTAGAGAAAAAAACATTGCAATTTGAGCCAAAAAAAAAAAAATGAAAATAATTTTGTACAAGTTCTACATTTAAAAGAACTAATTAAAAACAAGGATGTATAATTGCTAAGTTACAAGACTAACAAAATAATAAAACAATAAAAAATAAACATTTTAATTATGTCGACCATAAAAACAACCTAATATGGGGGAGATGTTGTAATGTTCCTACCTAACAAAACAATAAAATAGTAAAAATTTAATTATCACCCCAAAAAATGTGGGTAAGAAAAATAACAAAAAAAAATGTGGGTGTGGGTCAGAAAAATAACAAAATATGGAGGAGATCTTGTAATGTTCCTACCTAACAAAGTAATAAAAAAAAAAAATTATCCTCAAAAAAATGTTGGCCTTGAACATGGTTTTAAAACCATGTGCAAGGCCTTCTAAACAACCCATCCTAAACAACCTCATGGTTTTATTGTACATGGTTTAGGAGGGCCTTGCAAATGGTTTTAAGACAATGTGCAAGGCCTCCTAAATAGCTCATGGTTTTAGGAGGGCCTTGAATATGGTTTTAAAACAATGTATGGGAAGATGTTGTAATACTCGTTCCTAACAAAATAAAAATAATAATAAATATTATATGTCAGTCATAAATAATATTAAATATTAATAATAAAAATATTATATGTGAACTTTAAATAAAAAGATGTGTCTTTTGGTTTGAATCAAATCAATGGCTATATATAGGACACACCAAAGTTGAGATAACTCATTGAGTGCAATACCTAAGAAGAGGTTTGCACCTAGAGAGATTTGATCTCTCTCCGCCCTTGTAGAGTCTAGGATTTGGATCTACTAGATAGTTTACAAATAAGAGAAAACATAGACGGCACCTCCTAGTGAATTGGTCCATGTTCCATGCAACCAACCCATATCAGTACAACTCGATGGATCATTGTTATAAAGAAAAAAAATAACATATACTCACCAAAAATCATAACACTTAGTGACCATGTAACTACGTTTTTTTGCGTGGAGAGGTGTTTTTTTGCGAGAAGAGGCACTCTCCAACCCGGCATGGGGAAGATGTTGTCACGATGTTGTCACGTTTATATGTGACGCTTTAATAAAATAATAATAAATTTTATACCCAACAAGTCCGCCTACACAAAATTAAAATGAAAAGTCATGTAATTTCCATTCTAAATAAATAAGGAAATAAATTAATTAATTAAAATTTATTGCCCAACTAGTAGCACAAAAATTTTCTCTTGCAAATTACTTGCCCAACTACTAGTGAAAATTTGTTTCTCTTTTAAACAAAGTTTAATTGATGGTGGTTTTCCAGAAAACCATTGGGTGTTGAAAATATATAAATATTTGATTATACCATTAGTTTAATTTATGGTGGTTTGGGAGAAACCATGGACTGCCTTAGGTGTTGAAAATATATAAATATTTGATTAAATACCATTAGTTTAATTGATGGTGGTTTGCGAGAAACCATGGGTTGCCTTGGGTGTTGAAAATATATAAATGCAAAGTCAAATCCTCATTAAAAACATATTTAATATTTTCATCCAAAAAAACATATATTAATAAATAAATAAATAAATAAATACATAAATAAATAAAACAATAAATAAAAAAGCCAATAAATAAACTTTTCATATTGTACTGAAAAAAGTTGTCAAAGAAAGATTTGCAGGAAGAGATATTGATCTTTCTCGACCCTTAATAAATCCTAAGATTTAAATCTAAGTTGATTCAAAATGTGCTTATATACATTGTAACATTAATTTTATTTTTATCAATAAAAATAAACTCATTAAAATAGAAGATTAAGATTTCTTTCCTAACCATGGGGATACAATCACAATATTAGTTGGTGCGTATTTCCTAATCACGGGGATACTATCACAATATTAGTTGGTGCATGAAGGATGATTGAAAAAACTCACAAATTGGAATTGAAATGCATAGGCTCCAGAAATATGGAAATGAAACCTACTAAAACAAACTTCTTGGCTTTTAATGGTATTTCCTCTCTTACAAACATGATCCTCATACATCCGTATCCTCACCACAAAGATGAAACCAATCAAATCAATGTTCATTAATTATTATATTTGGCATATCGTCGAATATCTCTTTTTTAAATTTACTTATAAAAAATTTAAAAAATAAGGCAATATGTATAATTTTAATTTATGATTATATCATTGTCTTTATATATATATATCAGTATTGAATATTTCCTTTTTAAAACTACTCATGCTAAATATTAAAAATAAAATAAAATAAAATAATTAATATATATAATTTTAATGTTTATAATTTAGTTATGAATAATCAATATTATAAAGTATTTTAAAATATATTAAAAATAAATAACTTAATAATTAAAAAATAAAAATTTACAAGAAGAGTATAAGTTGAGTTTAATGTTTATAATTTAGTTATGAATAATTAACATTACTTATTATTTTAAAAATTATTAAAAAATAAATAATTTACTGACAGTAAAAAATAAAAAACTTTTACTGAATAAGTAAAAAATAATAAACTTGCGGGTGATTATAAGTTGAGTAAAACATTGTTATAGTATCGGATATCTACATATTTAATACTTGATCAACAAAGGAGTTGGACTAATAACGTTTTGGTTTATTGTGCATGTTCAAACTTGAAAGTAAGAATACAAATATATCGATGGTTTTATATACAAATTACAAATAAATATTAACAAATAATGTACATACATACTTTAACACAAGATTTTTTTTTTCATATTATTATTTGTGTTTACATAATAAATATTAACAAATAATGTACTTACATACTTTAACACAAGATATTTTTTTCATATTATTATTTGTGTTTACATACAAAAATTAACTTATATATATATATATATATATATATTTATTTATTTATTTATTTATTTATGTACAGTAGAGTAAAGCGAGGCTAATGTAGTCGAAAATGCACATAGCAGACAATAGAATAATTAAAATTGCACTCCATTTCACAATCCGTAAGTACTAACAATTGTGAGTTTCATAGGTAAGTGAAACTTGTTAGAGAGAAATATGAAGGTTAAGGAATGATAGGATGTTAATTCTTGAATTAACGTACACCTTGGTAGGAAGGAAGGAGTCGTTTAATGTGGTTCATACCTAATCTTGATATAATGTACACCTTGATAGTACTCCTTGAGTGAAGGGGTGATTTGTATGCTCTAGAAATCTTACGGTTGGGAAAGCATGGTCATTAGCGGGAAGCTTGAGTGTTGAAAGATGGCTATGGTGCTTTAATGGCTGAAGGTTTACCTGGCATCATGACTGAACAGGTGTAAAGTGAAGGCTTTAATGTGCGGACATTTTTGAGATTTTGTAGATCCTCTAGTTTTGGAGCTTTGATGCGGGGCTTTTCACTGTTTGTAGCGGTGTTTTTTAGCGGCGAGTGTAGATTTTTAGGAGGATTTGTCCTTGTCTAGCTTCGTTTATCGGTTTTGGTGGTTGGCTATTTTTGGCAGAAGAAGGTTTGTTCAGTACATTGAAGGGCATTTATTTTTGTGTTTTATTATGCTGCACCTTCTGCTGATTCATGGCGCCACGTTGCATCATGTCTCTTCGAGACATGAAAGCACTGCCGCGCACTCCTCCCAAACTACAAGAGTCATTCAAACTAGCCGGAGGATGTTTGGCATTTTCGTCAGAGGTTTCGACGCTGCGCAGTGAGGATTTCTCCTCTGACAATGGTTATGATGTTCAGTATGATGTGCATTCTCCTGTGAATTTTGGTGATATCGGAGCGGAGTTGGTTGATAAGGTGCAGGGCTTGAATGTGGTGAATTTAGGGACTGTGCATTCTAGGAGGTGTTCTGAGATAAGTAATATGGGTAATGAAGTTGGTCGACTTTGTGCTGGGTCGGTGAGTAGAGCTGGTTTAGTTTCAGATTCTTGGGTAGACAGTCATGATAAACCCTTTCCGGAGATTTCGCTTGCTCTCGATGATGTTAACCTTCATCAGTCGAAGGTTGTGAATCCGGTGGTGGGTTCCGTGGTTTCTTCGATGGTTTATCCAAATATTAAGAATACTCGTTATGGGAAATAAAGAGCTGCACATGCTATTAATTTTTTTTTGAATTCAGTCCTGTTAGTGGTTGGAGCTGATATTAAATTGAACGATATCATCCTGACGAATGCGCATACTCTTGTTGGGCGTTTCGAAGGACGAAAGCTCAGTGCATCAGGGTTGAGGAAATGGGTTTCTGATACTTGGATGGATATTATTCCACATTGCCCGGAGGTGTTTGTTTTGTCGAGGGGCTAGATTGCCTTCAAATTTCATGAAGCTTCGGATTCAGATTTAATCCTTGCTAGTTCTTGGAGATGGGAGGGAACTGGTCTTCTCTTGGAGCGGTGGACTCCATTATTTGACCCACGCACTGAAAGGTATGATACACTTCCAATCTGGGTTAAAATGTCGAATCTCCCTTTTGAGTTCTGGTCCCTTGACTTCTTTAAACTAGTCGGAAATTCCTTGGGAACGTTTCTTGAAGCTGACCTATCCTTTCTTCAGTCCAGTGTCTATTGTTTGGGTAAAATTTTAGTCCTTACTGATATTAGTCAAGGGTTGGTGGCTGATTTGATGATATCAAAGGGTAATCTGAGTTTTAAACAGCCTTTGGACTATGTTGGGGTTCCTTTTAAATGTCTCAAGTGCCATAGACATAGGCATTTGGCCTCTGATTGTAGTCTATCTTTTCATAAATCGGGTGGGGCGGTAAAATCTGTTTGGCGGGTGAAGAAACCTACGGGTTCGGATGGAGTTATTCCTGAGGAAGGGTTGGTTAATTTAGGCCTTGAATCTTTGGAGGATGGCGCTAGTATTCTTTGTAATCCTAGGTTAGTGCCTGTTGTTCAGATTTATGATATTGTACAAAACTTGGTTTCTAACGATCCTGTGGCTGATCAGACACCTAAATTTTTTTTGGGTATGGGCATTGATGAACAGTTATCTTTGGAGGTTCTTAAACCTTTGGATTTGGATGGACCTTATAAAGAGAATTTTACCGTCCCTGGGTTTAAAGATTTAAATTCTTTTGAGCCTCTTTTGGAGGTTCAGGTAGAAGTTTTCATACTTTCAGAGTCCTCTTTAGGGGGTTTAGGGTTTGTATCTCCTGTAAAAGATTATAAAGATAAGGGTTATTATCTCAGATCATGTTCTAAAAAAGTTGTGTCGAGGGTTTTAGACAAGACTCAGTCTAGAGTTTTGATGGGTGCTAACCTTAGGGCTTCTATTTGTCCACATGAGAAGGATCTTAATTATACTTTGGAACACCATTATGCGACACTTAGAGTAGTGGGAGCCCTTTCTAAGGTTTCACAATGATTGTTACAACTTTAAACTGTCAGGGTTTAGCTAGTTTACCTAAAAAACTAGCTGTACGTAGGCTGATTGAAGATCAGTTCATTGATGTATTGTTTTTACAAGAGACTATGGGTAATGGGTTCGGTTTGGTTGGTGAGTTGGAATCTATGCTTCCTGGATGGATTTTTATCTCCCTGGATGCCAAAGGGATGTTTAGAGGTTTGTTAATTGGCTGGAGGAATAGACATTTTAAGTTGGTTAATGCATGGGTGATGGACTCTGGTTTATTTGCATCCTTGTATTCAATTGAAATGAAGGATGTTTACTATTTTATGAATATATATAGGCCCTATCTAGATAGGTTTAGGTTTTGGAACAATCTTCTTTCATTGGATTGTCTTAAATCTGCATGACTAATTTTTGGGGGAGACCTAAATTTCTCTTTAGGCTGTTCGGAAATTTGGGGTGTAAAGGCTCGGGTGGACACTTTTGGTCTAGTAGATATTGTTCCACTTGTTTTAACACCTACTTGGTCCAATAGAAGAATTGGGAATGATAATATTTCTTAGTAATTGAACAAACTTCTGGTCTCAGCTGATTTACTGGATCTAGATCTGCATTTTTGACAATGGGTGGGATGTGAGGGGGACTCTGATCATCGTCCTGTTTTCCTTCAGTTATTATCCAGTAATCCTAAACCGAGATCTCTCTTCAAATTTAATATTCATTGGTTATCTAATGGGGATTTTGTTGATCTACTTAAGGCTTCCTGAAGTGTGTATGAGGACAATCCTTTGGTTTCTGCTGCATCACATTTTGTGTCTAATCTAAAAACTATCAAGGAAGTTTCTATTGCATGGTCTGTCAAGCAAAAGGTTTAGGAGACCAAGGAATTAGTGGAAATTGAAGGATTGCTTGCAGATTCCTTTAAAAAACCTGGTTTTGGTTTTTCCACTGAGAATGAGAGGATTTCTCTTATTGATTTGGCATCTCGTAGGAGAATTATTCTTTTAGTTCGTGAGCAAAAAGCTAGACAAAAGAGTAGGGCTATCTGGCTTGTTTGTGGGGATGACAATACCTCATTTTTTCATAAATTTGCTAATCATCATAAGAATATAAACTCTATCTGGAATATTGAAGGAGATGATGGACTTTCTGTGGAAGGATTTGAATCAATTGCAAAAGCTAGGGTATAGCATTTTGAGCATTTGTTTCAAGAAGATAAGTCACTTCATCTTTCGGAGATATTGAAAATTGCTGAGTCTTTTCCTACCTCTATATCTGATTTGGAAAATGAAGATCTTATGGTACCTATTACTTTGTTGGAGATACAAAATGTTTTATTTGTTAGCAAAAATGATAAAAGTTCAGGTCCAGATGGGATCTCGGTGGAGGTTTATCATGTGCTTTTTGATGTTTTGGGTTCGGATTTGTTAAAAGTTATTGATGATTCTCGGAAGTATGGTAAAGTACCTGCTACTTTCAATTCAAATTTTATCGCATTAATTCTTAAGAAAGATATGCCTAAATATTTTGAAGATTTTAGACCAATTTCTTTATGTAATTTCTGTTACAAAATCATTGGAAAGATCATATAGATTCGTATTAGAAAAGTTCTTAGCGGGTACATTTTTGGTGAACAAATTGGGTTTTTACCTGGCAGGAAGATTCATGATGCTGTTGGGGTAATTCAGGAAGGATTACATTCCATTTATGTTAAAAAATTGAAGTCTGTTGTTTTAAAAATTGACTTGTCTAAAGACTATGACAGAGTCAGTTGGATTTATTTAAAGATAATCCTGAGTAAAATGGGTTTCTCTGTTCATTTTATATCTTGGGTTATGAGCAGTATTTCTTCTGTCTCATTTGTTGTTTTGATTAATGGAGTGGATTCATCTTTTTTCAAATCAGGCAGAGGATTGAGGAAAGGCTGTCCTCTGGCTCCGCTCCTTTTTCTTATAGTTGTCAAAGGTTTGGGTAGATCTTTATTGGAAGCAAAAGCATCTGGAGATTTTCATGGAATATCTTTTGGGAATGATATTAGATTAACTCACGTTTTATTTGTTGATGATATTGTCATGGTATCTGATGGTTCTGAGCAATCTCTATCTACTCTATATGAGATTTTGCAAACCTTTTGTAAAGCATCTGGGATGATGATAAATGTAGATAAATCAACATTATTATACTCCAGGTTGGATGTTGTTGAGTTAATTACTGTTCAGAATATATTTACTTTTACTATTGATAAACTTGAGTATGGTTTGAAATACCTTGGGTTCTTTCTCAAACCTTGCAGATATTACAGTAAAGATTGGGATTGGCTGGTGGTTAAGGTGGAAAAGAGAATCAAGAACTGGATTTTTCGATGGTTGTCTAAGGGAGGTAAGCTCATATTGGTTAAAACTGTATTAGAAGCTATTCCAGTGTATTGGATGCATTTCTTGATACCCCTAGGCATCATTGGAAAATTCAGAATTTTATGTTTTAAATTCTTATGGACAGGGAATTCAAATTCTTCTGGATTTCCCTAGACATCTTGGAAAACTTTAGCAAGTCCAAAATTTTTGGGAGGTTGGGGGCTGAAGATACCAGTTCTATTTACTAAAGCACTTGCGGCCAAAAATGTTTAGAATCTGCTTCATGGATCGGGCCTTTGGGTGCAGATTGCTATTCAAAAGTATATATCTCCTTTATCCCTATTGGACTGGATCTATGTGTCGGTTAAAAAGAAGAGATGTGTGTCCATTTGCTGGAAAGCGATCTTTTGGTCTTTTGACATATTGGTAATTTTCTTATTTGGAAGGTTGGGAATGGGGTCAATGTTAGAATTGGAGCGGATCCATGAGTTGGCTGTAAGTGGAGACATACTTTACCTATTAGTTTGGTGGATAAACTTCATTCTGCTGGATTATTTTCTCTAAGTGATATAGGTTGTTTTGATTTATCTTTGCTGAATAATCAAAGCTGGTTTACAGCTGCCTTGATTGGGCTTACTGACCAACATGATATCATTTGCCAGAATGAATATGTGGGTTTATTAAAAAACAGTCATGTCAGATTGTCATGTGATAAGGATCTCCTGGTTTGGAATCGGTCTAAATCTAGGAAATACACTCCTAGAGCTGGTTATCTTCAATTAATGTTGGATAGACAGGAGGAGGAACTGTCCTGGTGGTGGAAGGTTCTTTGGAAGTTCAAATGCCCACTCAAAGCAAAAAAAAATTGCTGGTTTTTATTAAAGGATAAATCTTTAACTTGAGATGTACTCTGCTGTAAGGGATATGAAGGGCTCGGTAGATGTTATTTATGTAAATCTGCATCTGAGTCTAATTTACATATTGGAGTGGAATGCTCTTATACTAGACAAGTTTGGAATGAAATTGAGGCTAAGTTGGGGTTATACAATTTATGGAATGGAACTACAGTGACTATTTGTCTGAAGAATTGGGTTTTGAAGGGAGAACTAAAACATATCAGATCATTGCCTTTAATTGTGTTATGGCTCATATGGAAAGCACAGAATCAATGTTGTTTCAAAGATAAAGTAATATCTCCTTATCTAGTTTCAACTTTCTGCTTGTGTTGTTTAAAATATTTTCCGCAAGATAAGATTATCAGAATTAGACAGGTTGTGCCTGAAGTTATTGATAAGACATACCCTTGGGGGTACTTTGATGGTTCGGCATTTGGGGATCCAAAAATATGTGGTGCTAGGGTGTGCATTTCATATCTGATGATCATTTTTATACCTTCAAAGTTGGTTTGGGTATTGGAACAAATAATTATGTTGAACTTATTAGATTAAAACTGCTACTTACTTTGTCTTTACAACATAACTTCAAGCACTTGTAGATTTTTGGGGACTCACAGCTTGTAATCAACTGGGCTTCTAGTAAGTATCGAATACAAAATATTCTACTTGAGCAGATTTTGCTTGAAGTTCACAGATTGGAAGATTTGTTCGATAATGTGCATTTTATGCATATTTATCGAGAAAGAAATACACTTGCAAACACATTGGAAAAAGATGGATCTAACGTTTTAAATGGATCTTGGTAGATATCAGAGCATCAGGCAGATGATTGTTCAAACATTATTACGATTTTTTAGTACAGGTGTTGCGAAAGCTGGAGTAGTTTGAAGATCTGGATGCTTCTTGAATTTGGACCAACTTATGATGTTTTAACTGAACTTATAACGAGTTTATGTTTTTCAGTTTTTGGACTATATGTTTTGGTGATGAGTGTTGTTTAAAGCCTCTGATTTTTCTGAACTGTTATGTTTTTTGAGGGCTGTTAATGCTTTTTGAGGGCTATTAATTGTTGTTTATAAAAGTTGTTAATAATTTTTTGTATGTAAGTATCAGTTTTTTGCTGATGACAGAATAGTGACAATGTACAATACGTAGCTATTGGTCTATTTGTGAAATGTATATGATATATCAAATATATATATATGGTTTTTTCCGTGGAAATTTTTGTTTTATTAAAAATGAAAAATTTTATTTTTCCGCTACACTACAATGATAGAAATAGAAATATTAAAATTATAAAAAAAGGTCTTCATCCTTATCTACGTTATCCTCGAAAATATCTAAAATATCCAAATAACATAATTATAGCAAGAAGGCCAAAAAATAAGTACAAATCTATAAGGTTACGATAAGAAAAAATGATAAAATATCAAAGCGACTAAGTATCAACAACCCATAGGCTAAACCTTAAAACCCTGAATTTTAAAAGTCTGACTTGCAGGATTCATCTGATAGAGTTAGACTTTAAGCTCATGTTTGAATTAAGTAATTGGAAAATTGACCCCGTAGAGACTTACAGGTATCCCATAAATTATCAATATCACATACTCGATGCAGGTGGTACCATTCTCTATAAAATATACCTATAACGATCACCAACAAGGAAATACATTTAATGATTATAAGAGGAAACAATAGTACAATGTAGTTAAACAAGACAAAGCTGAATAGGTGATGACATGGGGTGAGGCGGTTAAGTATAATTATTGAGATAGAGTGAATGATAGGAGGTTAAGTATAATAGTTGAGATAGAGTGAAGGATAGATCAGTCTATTGAAAAAAAATAGAGTTTGTATGCAAAACCTGTTTTAGGATAAAAATTATTTTGCATTTTATTAGCATAATTAATAGGGGGGTATTTTTATGAGTTGTGGCCCATACAAAGAAAATATCTCAATAAGAACTGAAAATCTAAATAACATACTGCTAAATCTACACTAGCCCTAAGCAAAGATCACCTACGTTGAGGCGTAGATTAGCTTTCCCTGCTCCCTTAATTTTGAAATACCCTACAAACATTTTTAAGTTACGGATATGATTCATTAAGATACCATAGTTAGCCAAAACCATGTTGACCAAACTTAAGTTTACCGCTCAGTTATTAAAAAATATTAATCTTCACGCCGACATCTTTTTCTTTTCTTTCACTTGTCGGGTGAAACTTGTCTAACTCCCGACTAGACAAGTTTATAAACTTTGGTCGGTCTTTCAGACCCGACTGATTTACCTCTACTTGTTGGTTCTACCGACTGGTTTTAACTCGACCACTTATTGGTTTTATCGATTGAATTTACTTTGACAACTTGTCGGTAACTTCACTTTGGCCACTAGTTGGTTGACCACTTGGACCACTAGTCGGCTTAATCAATAGACCTTGTCAGTTCACTTGGTTTTAGTCGGAATTTACAGAGTATGTTTCTTAGTCTAAAATACTTAATAAATTACAAATGCTTTTCACTTGTGAGTAAGATGAAGTAAAAAATTGACACACTAACAATTCAACATAACTTATAAAAACATATATCCAAATATGTAGGAAGACTTGAGTCGGCCCATGTGCCATAAAACTGGAACTTTCACGGAATGAGAAATTTAAGGATTCTTGTTCTTTCACTCAACCGTAATTGTAAAAGACATTTACACAAGTAAATCTGGAAACAATGTGCAGCCAAATGAACATGCATTCAACCATAAACTATTTCATATATATAACTTATGTGGAAATAACAAAGGTATTACAAACTTGTCGGCTCACCGACTGATTTTTTTACAGGGCTTCGGCTCTTCGACAGAATCACATACACAGAAGCTTGAGCTTCAAATTCTCTCTTTTTCTTACCCTAGAGTTCTCTCGTGAGTTCTTCTGTCTAATGTGTTTGGCGACTAACTTGATTTACAATCTTCTTCTTCTATTTATATGCAACCTAAAAAATTGCTTCTACATGAATCGACTGACTCACCATTAAAGACTATAATAACTATCTACCTAATAAATTAGCTTCAAAAATTAATTCGACTGGTTTACATTGCCGAATCGTGGACTCTTCCCTCTTGTCAGAATGACAGAAAAGATATTGACTGATACTGACTCTAATAGAGTCGGCTGAGAGTCAGGTACAGATCTGTGAATGATTAATATTTCCAACACTCCCCCTTAATTATGAGCAGATTGGGATTTTTTTAAAACAAAATTTACAAAATGTTTCAAAGCTTAGACATGCTCTGTTTATGATAGAGTTCACTATGGAGAACTTGTCATTACAAGATAACTACATAGATACTAGAAAGTATCGTTTGCCAATGGTTTTGTAAAGATGTATGGAAGTTGATCTTCATCCTGCAAAATTCCAAACAAATTTCTTTGTTGTTCACCAACTCTCTTATGAAATGAAACCTTGTCTCAATGTGCTTGGTGCTCTTGTGAAACACATGATTCTTTGATAATGCTATAGCTGAATTGTTGTCGCAGAAGATTTTTGTCGGTTCTTGATGGTTCTATGACAAGTATTTTAACACTCTCCTCATCCAAACATCTTGACATGCAGCACTTGTCACTGTAACATAGTCTGCTTCAACTGAAGACAGAGTTACTATGGGTTGTTTCTTTGAAGCCCATGAAACAACACCTATACCAAAATGAAATGTCTACCCAGATGTACTCTTCCTGACATCTATGCTGCCTCCATTGTCACTGTCAGTGTAACTAATGAGTTTAAAATTTTCTAAGGTTGAATACATAATACCAAGGTCTTTTGTGCCACTTACATACCTCATAATTCTTTTACCTACTTTCCAATGTGAGTCTTTTGGTGACTTCATGAACCTTGAGATCAGACTTACACCATACATGATATCTGGTCTTGTCGTTGTCAAATACATAAGGCTACCAACAAGCCTTTTGAACAGCGTAGGATCTACAGTGGATCCTTCATCATCCTTGCTCAATTTTAAACCTATTATCACTGGTGTTGGGGATGTCTTGCAGTTAGACATGTTAAACCTCTTTAAAACTTCACTAGCATACTTTGTCTGTGATATAAAAATACCACTTTCAGAGCGCTGAACTTCAATGCCCAGAAAAAACTTCATAAGCCCCAGATCAGTCATTTCAAATTCACTTTCCATGACTGCTTTAAAATATGCTATACCAAAGTCACCAATAAATATTAAATCATCTACATATAAGCAGAAAATTAACATCTTACCTTGCTCATCAAATTTGGTGTACAATGTCGGTTTACTTTCACTTCTGTGAAATCCATTTTTAGTGAGATAGGAATCAATCCGGCTATACCAAGCTCTAGGAGCTTGCATCAAACCATAGAGTGTCTTTTTAAGCCTGTAAACTTTATGCTCTTGACCTGTAACGTCATACCCTTGTAGTTGTTCCACATATACTTCCTCATCTAGAGAGCCATTTAAGAATGCCGACTTGACATCCATTTGATGAACATGCCATTTTTTTTGTGCAGCTATGGCCAAGACTGTTCTGACTGTATCCATACGTGCAACAGGTGCAAACCTTCATTGAATTCTATGCCGGGTTGCTATGTGAACCCTCTTGATACCATTCTTTCTTTGTGCTTATGCACATTCCCATCAACATCTTTTTTGGTCTTGTAAATCCATTTGACACTGATTACATCTTTGTCTTTTGGTACATCAACCAGTTTCCATGTCTGGTTCTTCTGAATGCATTCTATTTCTTCATCCATGGCTTGTGCCCATACTTCTTCAATAGCTTCTTAAAATGTTAGTGGATCATATATAGGAGAAAATAATTCAAAGAGAGAGAATGAATTTGGTGTAACAACTTCATATATCTCACGCAGACTTCTTGTCTTCATCGGTTCTATCGATGTCGATCTTGACGAAATGCTTGATGGAGTATGTTGTCCTCTTGGTGTGCTTGTCGATGTAACTTGAGTTGCCACTTGTGCCGATGGTCCTTGTGTTGAACCATGTGGTGGTGTCATGGGAGTCAACAGTGCTACGACCTGTTGACTTACATGTGGTGTTTGAACCACTACCTCTTCCATATCATAATTGTCGACATTCGACGCAATCTTGACATTTGTGTTGACAATTCCATCCCATGATTCATTCTCAACAAATTGAACATCTCGACTGATTATCACTTTTCTTGTGACATGATCATACAACTTGTATGCTTTTGTGTCTTCAGAATATCTGCCAAAAACACATTTTTGTCCTTTCTTGTCTAGCTTCCTTCTCAGCTCATCTGGAACATGAGCATATGCAACACAACCAACAACTTTTAAATGAGAAACACTATGATTCATACCAGTCCATGCTTTCTGAGGAACTTTGTTCTTCACACTCTTTGTTGGACACCGGTTCATAATGTATACAACAGTTGCGACTGCTTCACCCCAATATTCATTTGGCAAATGCTTGGCTGCTAACATGCTACGTGCCATCTCCATGATGGTTCTGTTCTTTCTTTCGGCAATATCGTTCCGCTGAGGTGTATACTGTATAGTGAATTGCTTCTGTATGCCATGGGCCTTGCAAAAATTTAGAAATTAATTTGAAACATATTCACCTCCTCTGTCGGTCATGCGGTGCCCACTCTGGTTCTCCACGAATGCCTTGAACTGTGAAAATAACTAAATGCATCAGATCTATGTTTCAAAAAATATACACATTTTTCTTGAGTAGTCATTAATAAAAGTTAGAAAATACTTGCAGCCACCAATGGATGATGTCTGCAATGGACCACAAATATTAGAGTGCACAATTTCAAGTGGCGTGCCTGCTCTATAATACTTTTTGACTGGAAAAGTCTCTCTGTGTTGCTTGCCAAAACTACATCCTTCACAAACCCTTTCTGGTTTGTCGATCAATGGAAATCCTTTCACCATATTCTTTGTGTGCAGTAGCTTCATCCCACCAAAATTTAGATGTCCAAATATGAAATGCCACAACTAGGATTCATCCTGAACTTCTGTCTAAAATGCAGCTTGCAAATTAGCATTGCCATTTTCTTTCTTGTCGAGGAGCTCGACTGTTTCTTTACTTTCTTCCTTGAATGCAGCTCTTGTATTTGTCTTCCCTTTCAGGTCGAAAACTATCCTCAATGGAAACAAGCGGTTTCTTGTCATTGGCACTTTTGCTATCAGCTGGTCGCTTGGATGCCTATCTTTGATCACACAGCGATCATCTTCCATGTAGACTCTGTAGCCTTTTTGTATCAGCTGTCCAATGCTTAACAAATTATGTTTCAAACCTTCGACATGATAGACATCAGGGATATACTTACTCTCCCCCTGCTTGGTTAGAAAATCAACAGTGCCTTTTCCTAAAACAGTAACTTGGACATTGTTTCCAAGTGTAACATCAGTTTGAACTGAATTGTCTAGACTAGAAAACAAATTTAAATTACTTGTCATGTGGTTGCTGCAGTATGAATCTAAGTACCATATCTCATGTGAACTTTCTTGAATAACATTGCATTCAAGTGGAGATGTCGATGCCATTAACATTGCACTTGTCGAAGTGTTGGTGTTGGTTGACTGATTCGGGCTTTGCCTTCCTTGGTCATATTGTTTCTTCTTGCATTCATATGCATAATGACCAAATTTCTTAATGACATTGGATTTTTTATTTATCAAACCTCTGGCCACTTGGATGACTTGGGTTCTGATTATCTCCTCTACCACCAACATTTGTAGGTCTTCTGCCTCGTCCTCCTCTTGAAGAACTTCTTCCTCTGCCTCTGAAGTTGTTTCTCCCTCTGCCTCTACCATGGCTTATGGATGACTATGCTGCAAATGCACCTTCCAATGATGTTTGTGTTTTGTTGATTATGTGTTCATGATTTATGAGTGAAGCTTGCAGCTCATCAATAGTAAATGTTGACATGTCTGTGTGTTCTTTTAAGGTCACAACCAAGTGTTCAAATCTTGGGGGAAGACTTCTCAGAACTTTTTCAACCACCCTTTGGTCTTCTATGTCTTCTCCATGAGATTTTAGTTGGTTTATCAAACCAACAACTCTAGTGTAGAATGCGTCTATAGTATCTGAATATTTCATGGACAGAGATTCAAAATCTCTTCTCAGAATCTGCAACATGGAAGTATTTACCTTTCCCAAACCTTGATAGGTGGTCACCAATGTATCCCATGCTTGCTTAGCACTAGTTTTTGCTGCTACTCTTGGGAGTATGCTTTCATGCATAGCTTGATGTATGTAGAATATATGTTTTCCATCTTTCTTCCTCTATTCCCTTAAGACATATTTCTCAGACTGTGTGAGATTGTTATATGCTGTCATATCTATTGGTTCTGCATAACCATGCTGGACTATCTCCGAGACATCTTGACCTCTAAACAAATCCTTCATAGTTAGAAACCAATATTCATAATTCTTTTCTGTAAAAATTGGAGTTTGCAATGAACCAGAAGTGGAAGCCATTTTTAATTTTTAATTAACTTTCCTTAGAAAATTAATTTTCCACCTTTTAAGACAAGATTTCTTTCCTAAACCTTGCTTTGATATAAACCTTTCTCTGATACCACTTGGCCAAAACCAAGCCGACTAAACTTGAGTTTACCGCTCAGTTATTAAAAAAATTTAATTTTCACGCAGACCTCTTTTTCTTTTCTTTCACTTGTCAGGTGAAACTTGTCTAACTCAGGACTAGACAAGTTTATAAATAATTTTCACTCTGACCTCTTTTTCTTTTCTTTCACTTCTTCGGTGAAACTTGTTTAACTCTGCACTAGACAAGTTTATAAACTTCGATCCCCCTTTTAGACCCGCCTGATTTACCTCTACTTGGTTTTACCTTGACCACTTGTCGGTTTTACTGACTGAATTTACTTCTACAACTTGTCGTTAACTTCACTTCGACCACTAGCCACTTTGACCACTAGTCAACGGACCTTGTCCGTTCACTTGGTTTTAGTTGGAATTTACAAAGTATGTTTCTTAGTCTAAAAGACTTAAGAAATTACAAATGCTTTTCACATGTGAGTAAGATGAAGTAAAAAATCGACACATTAACAATTCAACATAACTTACAAAAACATATATCCAAATATGTAGGAAGACTTGAGTCTACCAATAGACATTTACACAAGTAAATATGGAATTCAACCATAAACTATTTCATATATCTACATGAATTCATGACTCACCATTAAAGAGTGTAATAACTATCTACCTAATAACTTAGCTTCATGCCGAATCGTGGACTCTTCCCTCTCGTCAGATTAACTGACAAGATCTTGACTCTCAGCCAAAAGCTTGACTCTCAGCTGACTCTGAGAGTGAGCTGAGAGTCACTTATGAATCTGCCAATGATTAATATTTCCAACAAATAGAAGGTAAATAGCTAGGAATATAGTAAACTAAGGGTTGGTGAACAAATTAACTTTCACTACATAATAGAAGCCACTTGAATACATATATTAAACTGAAACAAAATAGCATATCAGCCATTCCTAGTCTAGTCATTGCGTGTTTCCATGTGCACAGGGGATTCAGAAGTTGTGGGCCAGCGCCAACAACGGACCAGAGGACGTGGCAGCCAATTCCGCTCCATTGTATATGTAAGACTATATTTAGAAAAATTTTACTCTTACGTTGTCCATATGAAGAGACGGGTTCTTGGCAGCCATTTCTTTTCTCCTACTCTGATGGACAGGTGGAGAATAAAGGCCTTGGGGAAATCGGTCCTCTCTCTGCCTATAAATGATCCCTTCAGGATAACCATCACACAAGCTGAAGGAATGCATTGGTCCAGGGTAAAGAGAGAGAAACCGCTTTCCGTTCTGTGCTAGGTTTCTTCAATACGTCGCTGGAAAGGAGCAGCAGTGACAGAGGAGTCTGGAATCCCACTCAGGCTGTCAATGGAGCAAGGTATTACGAATTTGCTGTATCTATTCCGCTGCTTATTTAATGTTAATCATTTGAAGTTTTCAGATCCATAAATGTTTACATTGGTATCAGAGCCTGAGTTTTAAACCTTCCTTTGATCGAATGCAATCTGGTTCTGCTCCTTTGATTTCTGCGTGAAGGAATGGCTGCATTGATGCAAGCAATGGGGCGAACCCTCTTTTGTTTTTTGTTGAGAATGCTTGGATTTCTGCGTGAAGGAATGGCTGCATTGCTGCATTGATGCAAGCAATGGGACAAACCCTCTAGTTTGTTTACATCGTAATGTAATTCGGTTTGGGTTTGTAGATGAAATAATTTGCCTAGCTTCTTCAGCGTTTAGGGTTCTAATTTTTCTGGATTTCAATAGAATTCTGAGTTTCTTCCATTGTACTTGGCTTCAAAGCCTTGATGTTTTGTCAGATCTACTCTTTCAGTCTACCAACAAACCTACCTGACAGAATTCTCGATAATAATATGCCACTGTCCCATGCTGTGCCATATTGAGGGGAAATAAATTATCTTCTTGGCTACAGGTTTCAAATTTATGGAAAACATGCTTACAAATTATTTTCTAGAGGTTAACTGTTATAAATGGGTGGCCAGCAATCTCAGTCTCTTCTTCCATTCGACTATTTAACGCCATAGAATCCAGCCCCTCTTTGTGTAATGTGGCAAACTGAAATTTCCGATTATTTCCTGTTGGAGATATTGGTGTAATTTGTACATGTGACCATGGCTCATGGCTGAGGCCATATTTTATTCATTTGTTATGTTGGGTTGTGGCTAAGGTTGACCTCTTGAACTTTGATAGTGGGCCAATAACCCCTCTTGAGGAGGGTACCCTGCTTCTTGATTGTGTGCAATACACACTCAGTATCGTTTTTAATAATAATCTTATGAGCAATTGTTCAAATACAATTTTTAAGCCCATTTGCAGTTATACAATACAGCATCTGCATTTATTTTTGTTGTCTTTATCTTTGAATGGGTTCATCATCCATTATGAAGTAATTATGTGATGTGTAATGCCTATCATGTAAAAATCTAATGTTGTATTAGAACACTATTACGTGAGGAGTAAAACGGAAACCTTAAATATGGCATTTGACTTTGTTTTTGCTCTCTTTATCTTTACAATGAAAATGTAATATAGACTGATAACAAACATAGAGCTAAATATACTTAACAGTAATATGCATATCTTGTATTTCAAAGACAAAGTTTAACCTATGGTTATTGTAATGAGATTGTTCATTGTTTGTTTGCTTGTAGTGAACAATATTATATTCTATGCATTCTGGCATAGAGGTATGCAGAGAATATAAATCACTGTATAAATTATTTTCTGAGTTTTTTTTTTATACTAATACTCTGTCACATTAAAATGATTTCTTCTGCCATAGTGAATAATGACAAAACTCTATTATTGTTGAATAATGTTGAATCGTTACATTGATTTAAGGTCTATATTAAGATACGGTCTGGCAATCACCAAAGTGGTCCAACCGGAAAGACTCATAGATGTTAAATCAAATTAACTTGCAATTATTTAGTCACTAGAATATTAGGTTGGCCCAAAGGTGCACCATTTTTGAAAGACTATTTAATTGGAATGGGATGATTGATGGGTATTCACAATTGAGGCAAGTACGGATACTCAAAGGTAACGCACTTACTTAGTTGTGAATGTC